>CAUYRH010011825.1:0-29954 GCA_963574655.1 Perodicticus potto | reverse complement strand
GCACGAGGAGCAGACAGCAAGGCGCCAGTGTTTTCCGCACTGGTGGTTGGTTCTTTTTCAAGCCGGTTTCTTCGTCCATCACAGCATCAGCACCGCCAGGGCCAAGGCAGTGGTTGTAGAGCTTTCCTGTCCTGCATCATCATGTCCCCACTGGGTCTGTGCTGCCCAGAGTCGGCTCCCAAACCCACACCCGCACGTCCCCACCTGGGTCTGTGCTGCCCAGAGTCGTCTCCCAAACCCACACCCTCACGTCCCAACCCGGGCTGTGCTGCCCAGAGTTGGCTCCCAAACCCACAGCCTCACGTCCCAACCCGGGTCTGTGCTGCCCAGAGTCGGCTCCCAAACCCACCCTCACGTCCCCACCCGGGCTGTGGAGCCCAGAGTCGTCTCCCAAACCCACAGCCTCACGTCCCCCCCCGAGCTGTGGAGCCCAGAGTCGTCTCCCAAACCCACAGCCTCATGTCCCCACTGGGTCTGTGCTGCCCAGAGTCGGCTCCCAAACCCACACCCTCACGTCCCAACCCGGGCTGTGCTGCCCAGAGTCGTCTCCCAAACCCACACCCGCACGTCCCCACTGGGTCTGTGCTGCCCAGAGTCGTCTCCCAAACCCACAGCCTCACGTCCCCACCCGGGTCTGTGCTACCCAGAGTCGGCTCCGTTCCAGTGGGTGGGAAGTTCCTTCCTCGACTTGTTCAGGTGACCCTTGATTCTGCTCTTTCCCTCACACTTCACAGCCAACCTGTCTGCCAGTCTTTCTCCACCTTCAAAACATGCTCACTTCTCCGCACTCTCGCTGTCACCGTCCCACTCGACGCACCGTTTTGTCCCATCCAGTGGCCTCTAGTAGATCTCTGGAGTCTGTCCTCAGTGAAGCAGCAGACTGGTCAGATTGAAAACGTAAATCTGACCTCTTCTTTTCTCTGCTCAACGCTTTGCAACTGTTCTCATCTCAGAGCAAAAACCAAAGCCCAGCTCTGGCCTTGTGTCCCGCTGCCTCAAGTCTGTGGCCCCCTGCTTTCCTCACTCACCTCCAGGGACGCCGGCCTCCTGTCTCTGGGAACAAGTCACACACGCCAGGCGCAGGGACGCTACGCCTGCTGCCCTGTGCGGCGAGTGCTCCCTAGCGGAGGCCTTTCCTGCCCTCACCTCTTCTCCCTCACCACCTGCATAACTCGACCTTCTTTACTTCCCTGCCCAGCCCTCGCGCCCTCTGACCTAGTACATATTTACTGCTGATTTGCTGATTATCCAGTTCCACTCAACACCGCTGAAGTGGAAGCTCCATGAAGGCAAGAACTATTTTTTGTTTAATGCTTTGCCCCCGGGATCTAGAACTGCACCTGACTGACAACAGGCATATACCTGGATATTGGTTGAATAATAAAATCAGTGCTTCAGATCCCAGGGGAGCAAAGATGAATGAAACACCTTATTTGACATGGAAGCATTCACAGTCCAGAGAAGTGCTGGTCAAGAGAACTTGCTGCACTGATGGAGAGGTCCCATGTGGTAGTCACCAGCTCTATGTGGCTGGTGTAATAGAAACTGGATTTTAGTTTTGTTTTAATCACTTTACATTTAAATGGTCACATGTGGCTGGTGCCTACCATATTGGAGCACATTGGCCTCAAGGAGTAGACGGATGTACAAACCCATAACACCAGGAAGAGCCCAGTGTGATTGGAGTCATGACAGGGATGTGCCCCAGGAAGGGACCAGCCAGTTTAGTTTTCCGAACTAACTCGTCTGAGAGCATTCAGCGCTCTTCCCTCGGTCCACCTTGCCTTCTTATAATTATTATGTACTTGTAATTATTTATGTGACAGCAGTTTCCCTCACTGGGCTCTGAGAGGTGGAGCTAGGACCATCCTCAGCTGCTGGCAAGATGCTTGGCACATGTGGGTCATCAATGAATGCTGGCTTGGCGAGAGCTGAGGCTTCTACAGGACGTGATATCTGAGTTGGCCCCTAAAGGATGAGTAGGCTTTTGCCAGGGCAAGAGAGGGTGGAAAGGGCATGCACAAAGGCAGTTGGACTTGGGAGGCCCACTGGTTCTGCCAGTGGGATCAGGAGTGCAGTGTGGGTGCAGCGCAGGGGTGAAGGTGGTATCCTCACTTACACCCACTGCTCACTGTCTGACAGCTCAACTTAGACAACACCCTGTGAGTAAGAAAACTCAAAAGCCAGTGTCAAATTAAGAGTTGAGCAATTGCTTTATGGATTACGTTAATGTAGATTTAGGCTTTTAAAAATCTTTAGCCCATTACAGCCCTTTAACAAGTAGAGACTAAAGCTTCTCTAACTTTTTCCTGACCTAGAATAGTGCGATCGTCCATCTTATTAGGAGCTTACATCTTCTTTGGACAGATGAGGAAATTAAGACCCAGCACAAGAGCTACTTAACGCAGAGGTAAGACCACAATCCAGATGTCTCCGCTCACAGTCAAGGGCCATTACCAATTCACGGTGCATTCGCACCCACCTGTCGTCCTCTCACCTGACACAGAGCAAGCTACTGGTCCCACAGTATCCCCCTTTATATCCTCTTATAGTCAGAACATAAAGACAGAGGACTCCATCATCAGTCCTCTGTCCATGTGTGAAAAGAACAAGCAAGGCCGTCTCATAAAACACAGATAAAATAAACAACCATTACAAGCTTTGGGAAATAGCAACAAACTGAAAGTAATGTTAATAATTCATTGTAAAATGAATTCCCATTTCCACAAGCACTGTAGGGTACAATCACACCATAGGCCTGGTCTGGTCTCCCATTCTGAACCAGCTGGGTTACCCAGGAAAACTAACCTCTCCGAGCTTCCATGCCTTAGTTTCTAAAATGCAGGTGTCGGATCTTGGAGATGCTTCATGTGATTGTGAAGGTTTTGTGTTATTTTGCTGTGTTAGAAAGAGATAAAGCTGCTGAACAGATTCCCAGTTGGACGCAGCTTCATTTATGCTGCTTCTCTGTAGTCAGCCTGATAATCCTACTGATGTTTCCTCGGTCAATCTGTAAACCTACTGAGACTGTGCATAAGTCTCAGAGTGACTCCAAACAAGGACTAACACTGCAGCCTTTTCTGTGTTCTGCACTTGATGTGTGATCCAGAAAGACTGTTGGCTGACTGTAGCCCCAGCAAAACTTATCCTGCATGTTCTCAGGCGGACTCCTTCTTTGCAAGCTGTGGTGTCCTCATCACCAAACTACAACTGCTCTTTTACATTAAAGATGTATTGACTTCTCCAGCCAGAGACAGGAGAAATGCTTTATCCACATCTGTATAGTCTTTCTTCAGAATCTTTGAGGGGCTTAGAGAGTAACAAAGCCTAACTCACAACAAATAAGAAGAAACAGAAAGAGTTCATTGCTATGGAAGAAATTATATCTCCCCACACAATATGCCTCTATGTGGGTCCCCAAAGAAAATCACCATGGTTTACCTTGACTATGTCCCCACTGAACTCAAGGGTATCTCCTTCCTCTTTGCAATTTAGTTTCATTTTTTATGCTCAAATGCAAGTAAAAATTTTCCTTTGACTAATTTTTTTAGCATCCATTATGCTGATTCCCACTTTCTTGGGCTCTCCAGCACATACCTAAGCATTCACAGTGTGTCTCTTGGAAAATAAGGATAACCCCCTGCAAGCCCAATTAAGAACAGATGGTTAAAAACTTCAAGGTAGTATTTGCATAAAAAAATCATCTTACTTTGATACTATAGAGTTTTATATCACCTTTAATTACTTGCCCTGAAAAAAAAAAAGCACTGCCTCCCTTAACCAAAAGATAACAAGAAAATTGGGCTTATTTTTCTACTGAAAGGGAGACATTTTCTAGCAAAGGACCTGGGAGGGAAGGGAGAAAGTAACACAAGTACATAAAGTAACATGACAGACTGTGATAAAGGTGTCATGTGTGCTCAGATGTACAAGAAAATCGCACTTGATCTGATAGTTAGACTTCAGCAACCTCACCTTCTCCTCCAACCCACGAGCATGTGCGTTACTAAAGAAAAAAAGAAGTACCCCCAAACCAGAGTTTCTTGTCTTACTCCCTTCTGTAAATCAAGGTAACTCAAGCTTACCAATATGATCGTCTTATGTGGGCTCCCATTATGCCCTTGCCTTGTTCAGGTTTACAGACTGGAGTTTGGATAACAGATTAGCAGTTTGTGAACAAGGTAAGAGAAATAGGAGTGAATATTAAAAGCAGACATAAAAAATAAAGGAGTCATCAAATCTTCAACTAGGAAAACCTAACAATCTCATCATTACGAAAGTGATTTATGAAAAGAAGACTTAGAAAATGCAAATAGCCCCTGGAAAATCTCGTTTTGTACCTTACAGAAATTTACCATCCAGACCACAGCTGAGTGAAATAGGGCCAATCATGTGTAGCCAGAGATGCTGAGAGTGAGCTTCCTGATGACCTCACGTAAAGGAAGGCCTGATAAAACTCTTGCCAAAAACAAGGAAAGCTCCAATCAGATTCTACTTCTAATACTATGATTGGGAGAAATGGAGAAAAAGAGGGCTATTAGCAGTGAGAACTCGAGCTGAAAAAAAGACACTAAATAAGATCCAGGACGGGCCAAAGCAAACGGAAGCTATGATGACAGTAGGGAGTAAGGACGCACCATTGTGTCCCAAACGTTCTCCAGGGCTTGAGTGGCTCAGAGGGAGGCCACAGAGGAGCCACATCCATCGCAGAACACAGTCACCTCAGGCTCACGTGGGGACAGACTCGTCCATCCATTTGCAGTACATTCAGCAAGAAGTCCGCCATGGCAGCGCGCACTGACACAGAAGCTGGAGAGCAGCTGAGCACAGAAATGTGTATTGTAATAGCATGCTGTGACCTGAAGGGGGCAGGACGAACAGCAGAAAAATGGCAGCATTTTAGAAAGTGAGAGAAGGTTTCATCAAGCTCCTGGGAGCAGGGATATAGAGGAAGCCTGGGTGAATATGAAGAGTAAGGCAGATGCTTCATAGATAACTCCTTAGATTATTCTTGGATCACTTCCACATATTAGTTCAGCAAATATTTGTTAAATAAATGCGTGAATGGCTATTCAAAGTGAGGTCCACAGATCAGCTGTCAAACTGCTGAATATTTGTTACTAATCCATGACAACATAAAGAGCTTGCTCTGGGAGGAAAGCTAATTAGCTCGAGGTTCCATTGACTTTTTTCTTCAGAGGAAGATTGTTTCCAAAAGGAAGCAGCGCATTGGTGCATTCTGCCGTAACCGCCACATCATCAGGAACCCGCACTTTGGTGGCATCTGTGGTTCTGGTCGGATCTTTAACAAGCCACTAAATTTGATTCAGCTGAAGATCCAGAGGTAGTAAAATCTTCTGAGAATATCTGTGGAACCAGTGCTGAACAAGAATGCTCTCGGTGCCCCTAGGGTGATCTATGGAGGACTTTTGGAGCTAGTTGACAGGTCTAGGAAGCAATGCATTTGACTGACATACTGGTGTACAAGCACAAACAAGTTTGTTCTTGCCTTGAGCTCAGAAAAATGGCTATGCTAATACTTTCATAAGCTATGGTTGCATTAATGATAACTACAGTATTTATACAAATGGTAAAGTGGATCTCATAAACGAATGTCTGCTTAAAAGATCTCACTCATTGAACTGAGAAGTATTAAAAAATCATATATAATGGTTAGGTGTGGCCACCTCCAGAACTTCTCCTGATGGCTCATGAATATGAAATGGATTGGAGAAGGTCATCCTTCAATTGGTATGCTTTCAGCTACGTGCATCAAAAAATCTAAATTAAACTTCATCCCACAAAGAGAGAATTTATTTGATCATATGAATGAAAGTTCAGAGGTAGGTTGGGCTTTGGACTTAATGTAGTACAGTGACTCCAGCCCCCTCTTCTTCTCTGATCTAAATTATTCCCTCTGCTCTGTGGCTTTACTCTCACATTAGCAGAAAAGTAGCTCCAACCATTCTGGCCTCATATCCATACTCCTTCCATAGCTCCCTCTTAAAGGAAGAGAAGGTTTTTCCAGAATTTTTCCTTTTCCAAATTTATCTTCATATCCCATTTATTCAGATTGCAACAGCAAAATTTCCTAGACCAATCCCTCTAGCCATGGAAAGGGCCTGGAAGCTCAGGCCTGGCATCCTAAAACAGACGCTATTGTCAGCTTAGGAGTAAGGCGTTACTGGCATTTCTTTAGAGCTCATCCTTCTAGCTGAGGTCAGTGCCCCAAACCTCCTCGCTCAGCCAAATGGATGACTCACAGCCTCACACCCAAGCCTCATTAAGGAGCACACAACCTACATTGTGAACTAATAAAGATAGACAATCATTTAGAACACTAGAACATGAAGTAATTTCACAAGAGATGTTTTTGATAATAGATATTTCCAAAAGAGAAATATTTCCTAAAGAGAATTGAAACATTAGATTGTCTCTGTGTCTGAGTCCAACAGTGACCAAGGAAAATTATGTTGTGATTCTAGAAGATGGATTCTAGTAATTTAGGCAGAAATAACTGTAGGGCAGAGAAGGATTAACTCCAAGTTACATTAGCCTGAGGAGACTTCCCTGGGGCAATGCCGAATCTCTTTGCTGTAAATTTTGTGCTCACCAAGCAACCTTCTGAATTATTATTTGTTCTTCTGAGTGACTGACCCCACAGCAAGGGAATGTCTGGTTGAAAAAAAAAATGCTCCTGATTTTAAAAACTCAGTTCTATTTCCCATGGTAAATTGGGACTGTGGTTTATAAATCATTCTCTTTTGTATTTTACTAGAGAGACTCTATCCTTCAAAGTCTGTCCACTCTGACAAATAATAGAAGTGAAATTTTGAAAGGAAAATCTAAGTCCTGAACCCAGGACTGTAATTTCTCCATCAAGAAATAATTTCCGAAAGGTCAAGCCTAAATCTGTCATCTGATTTCCCTTTACCTGGAAACTCTAATGTTATCTGAGCAGCCCAGCGGAAACTTCATCAAGCAATCCCCTAATCTTTAATTGGCCAGAGGGCCCTGAGAGAGATGTTTAAGCATAGGGATTATGAGACAAGTGTTTAGGATCAAAGAAACCTGGGGATATGTCCCAGCTCTTCCTACTAGCTGTGTGACTGTGAATAAGTCATTTAACCTCCAAGATCTGGTAGCCCTAGTGATGGAATGGTGGATATTTCATAAAATTGTTATGAGATAACGTTCACCAAGTTCCCGGCACATGATTAATGATTTTTTGTTCTGTTTTATTTTTGAACTTTTAATAGTGTGGCCCCTGTGTCAACATTATGACTTCTGCATTTGATTAAAAGGTGTGTCTGCTGACCTGGCCCAGGAAGCACAGCACCGAAAAGGAGAATTCAGCAATGTGCCTGAGGACATGACTGGAGGAAGGAAAGCAGAGCCCAGGTGGCCGTTATAACCTATGACATTTGGTCTTGACCCAGATCAAGTCAATGCGAGACCCCAGCTGGGACAAGGTCTAATGGTCTAATTACTTCCTAATTAAGTAGCACAGCTCTTATTTATTTATGAATTAAGAAAAAATACCAGGAAACACCTCAGAATATTAATTTAAAAGAGTGACAAAACTGTCTTACGTGAAAAATAGGTAAAGAAATTAGGATACAGTAGATACCACCCAAGGGACTATTACAGACTGGTCAACATAGGAACTAGGCCTACTGGACTGATACATAACACATGGTGCATGTCCGGTCTGTGAAAATCAGGTCACCTTGAGAAGGTGGTCAATGGAGGGAGGTGGTCAGCTCTGGAGGTTCTATTGTATATTTATTTCATCTAGAAACTAGAAACCTGGAGAGAAGAAGTGAGAAATGTTACTCTTACTCCAATAATTGAAGGACTGTAATATAGAAGAGAAAATAGAGCCTGTGTATATATGCTTGTTACTTGTCTGTCTCTTCCATTAGACTAGCAAATGCCTTGAAGAAAGAAATTGTATCTCCTCCATTATCACATTCCCAGAAATTAGCTTGATGCTGGGAACTTGATTGAATGAGGAGATAAATGGATGGATGAAAGAATGAATGAATGGATGATAGAATGGAGAGAGAAGGACAGGTGGACAAATAGTTCTGAAACCATAAAATGTGAATGCTAGAATGCATGTTAGAAAAGCAGACACCAAGGCTCTAAAATGCAAAGAATTATCTGAAGTTCACTCACCTACTTTCCATGAATACTGACTAGACCATACCAGCCAGGATATCTAGTTTCGCAGTCCTTCTACTACCTTTCTTTCTGTCCAATCTGATAGAAGTTAGAGACCTGGAACAGATCCTTCCCTTCCAGCCCCTAGAAGCAACCACCCTGTTGATATCTCCATCTCAGACGGCTCATCTGCAGAACTGTGGGACAGCGCGTTTCTGTTGTTTAAGTCACCCAGTCTGTGCTACTTTGTTACAGCAGCCTGAGCAGACCGGAGATAGATGGTGAGGCCAGAAGATGGGAAGAGCCAGACAGGATTCCTGAATCATCTCTCAGTAAAATCACTTCATGGCTTATAAATACCTACACCAGACTGAGAATTGAGCAAGAAAGGAAACTTTCATTGTGTCAAACCACTGAATTTTGAAGGCTTATTTGCTACAGCAGCTAGCATTGTCTAACATGGATTCAATAAAATAATTTAATTAGAAATAAATTCTAAGTTGTTTTACATGAAAACAAACACAGATGTATCATAAAAAGCAATATAAATCCAAAGGAAACTTCAAAAAAAAAATTGAGCTCACAAACTTTACTCTCATTTACATTTGGAAATAGTCTTTAAAGAGGTCATGAAGTTAAAATGAGGTCGCTAGGGTGGTCACTAGGGTAACCCCTAGGGTTGGTGTCCTTGTAAGAGGAGATTAGGACACAATCACCACAGAGAGAAGAACACGTACAGACCCCTGCCAGCCAAGAGGAGAGGTCCTCAAAAGAGAAAGTCTGCTGACCCCTTGACCTTGGACATCCCAGCTCCAATACTTTGAAGAAATACATTTCTGTTGTTTAAGCCTGTGGTGTTTATTCTGGAAGCCCCAGCAGACCAGCACACACTCAGAGTCCTTTCCCCCCATTGTGTGTGTTTAATCTGCTGAATCCAGCAGCTCTGGGGCATAGCCCTGGAGAAGGCAGCTCCGACTGGGTGTGCACGCAGAGCCTGGTAGCTAATGTTGCAGTGACATCACAGACACTTTTGTATGCCCTCATCACAGTGCCACATGTCTGTCAAAACAACCATGTGACATGAGTAAACCTGAGAACACGAGGCTTAGAGTGACTTAGGACCTCCCAAAACACATAAATCTGGTGAGAAATGGAGCTTACCCAGTTCAATGTCAAGTCTGCTGACCCTCACCCTCTAACAATGGCAGGGAGTATTTACTGAGCACATAGTGTGGGCCAGCTCCATGCCTGGGCTCTAAGTTCCTTATCTTATTTAGTGCCCACCACATGGGGTAGGACTATTGTCAATCTCCACTTTGTAGATAAGGACACTGAGAATTCTACAGGGTAGGTAACTTGCCTATCTTCACACAATAAGTAGTGACATCCGGCTTTGAACCCAAGCTGCCTTCCTCCAAAGCCTGGGTGTTTAACCACTGTGCCTATTCCCCTCATTTATCTCAGTCCTCTCTTCATAACTCTCTTCCACATGTCCGCCTGGCATAACGTTTGCTCTTTTCAGCAAATGCTCCAGCTGTTGCTAAAATATCCAGACTCCACACCTCCTGCCTTGCAGAGCAGGTGCACTGGGCCCACCTCTGGAGTCAGGGACTTCCTGCCCTCTAAATGCAGGGGTGACCCATGGCTTGACATTAGCTGTCAGTAACTGACAGTCTCCAATTAAAGGGTGTCTGAGGCAGAAGGAGCTTTATGCCACCTGTTTTTTCACTTTAAGCTCTCAGTGCTTTCCTCCTTGACTCAGGATCACAGCCAACATGGAAGCTGAAATCCTTTCTGACAGCATTTGCAGGATTGCCACAGTGAATCAGTCCGGATCCCCATGGACTGCCTTTCTCTTGGTGCCAGCTTGTCACAGTAGCAGCAGCAAGGAGGGTGACCCAGTGCTCCCTGTCTAGACATATAGTCATCAGAGGCCCTCAGGGCTTTGAGCAAATTTACAAGCTTTTGAGACAAGGGCCTGTCTGATAAAAAAACCAATACCTGATAACTGACACCCTGAAGGGGGAGGCTCTGCAAAGAAACGCTGTGCTGACGGCCTCCTCGGCGTGTCACGGTGTCTCGCCCATCACCGCATCTCACCGCCTACTTTGCTTGGTTGGATGACATCAGCTCCATATCCTGGGCCCTCTTTCAAAGACACCAGATTGTCCTTTTTAGCACTGGAAGTGCCTTGAGGGTCAGCCTCCCCTTCCCTTTACTGCCTCTTAGAGTTCAGAGCAGCAGCCCCTGCGAGGCTGGTAGGCAAATCCTACCTCTCCACCCACCTCAAGGCTCACCATGCTCAGCACAAACATGTCTACGAAAAGGCCTGCAAGAGAAACCAGACAGTCAGGCATGGGTCTTTGTTTCAGAAATCTCTATGACCATATTTCCACCCAGGGGCAGGGAGGGCTGCTGCAGAAGGAGAAGGGCCTGAATAGGACTCAGATGGAAACAGAGAGTAACTGTAGCAGAACATGGAGGCTGAAGATTCGAATTGAAAAGTACTGTCTACCTCCCAGAAAAAGCAAAGTAAACCCAATGAAGATCAAGAGTCCCCTCTCTCTGTTTCTCTGTCTCTGTCACACGCACACACAGACAGAAAGCCTCTGAAATCAACCATGAATTTATGAAATTCATGAAATATATGAAGTTCCTAGAATGCTGGCTGACATGGCAATGTGTGCATTCCTTGTAAAATGCAAGTGGCATGTGCAGAAAAGAGTTGCCGACCGTTCTACTCAGTCACTCTGGCTGCACTGCAAGCCCGGGCTCGAGAACTAAAAATCTATCTCAGATAATTGACATTTATTTGATTGAAGCGGCGGGGTGCCCTCCATCACCAGGGGAGGGGGCCATATGGAAGAACAGTGCGAGTGGAGATAATGTTTGTCTTCCAAGTGTGCCAATGTGTTTAGAGATTATTCACAGGGCTCTTGGGACTCCAGTGTGATAATGTTTCAGCCAAATTAGAATCAGATTAATTGCTCTAATCTAATGGAAAGACAATGTTTATCAAATTATTGCTCTTCTCACCACATGATATTGCAGTGTCATTATTCTTTGGGTTTAAGAAAGGAAATGAAAAGACTCTTGTAGCACATCTGCTCAAGGGTTCTATGATGGCGCTTTCCCACTACACATGCGGCTGTAATGCGGTTGGCAATTCTGTGAAGTAACCAATAAATTAAAGTAAAAGACCTGTAGTGGTTAAATCTGCTGGAGTCCTATGATATCAGTTCATATTTTGATAAGACTATCTAAAGTCAATTAACTTTTTCTAGATTTGAGAGGTTTTCTTCTTCATATTATGTACGGAGTGTTTTCCTCGATAAACAGGGAAGTGCCCTTTCTTTTTTTTTTAACCATAAGTGGCACTTACAACAAAATTCTAAAACTGTTTTGCAAAATATCAAAAATCAGCCCAGGTTTTTAACACCCGGAGAGGAAATGGAAATCTTAGAAACGTGTAGTTTCTAACCCTATATAACAGCATTTTTTGACCTTTTTTATCTGACAGTATATTTGAACCTTTCAGTAAACATCTGTAGCACATTTAAACTATGTTGATCAAAAAAAGTAAAAAAAAAGAATATACCTACTGTGCTTGGAACTTCTTTTGAAAATGATTGAATTAAAGATCTTTAAAAATGTCCGCAGCATACCTGAGATCTTCTCATGGCACACCCGTTGAAAACCGCTGCTGAGTACATGGAGTTATGCCAGAGGGTGGACTCATCTCTGCCTTTTAAGACGCAGAGGACTGGACTAGCTCCTCAGCACTGAAGGAGTTGCCCAGCTTGCTGCTGCTCTGTGGCATCCCTGAGAATTTTTGGAGGCATCAAGCACCAGCCAGGTGTCAGTCTAAGAGGGAAAGAAACTCACAACTGAGCCAGGGGCCTTATGGAAAGGTGCTGGCTACTGTCAGGACTCCTCCACATGGACCAGGCTGTATGCCCAGCTCCAGCAGGGAATTTGGGAGGGGATAGAGAAGGAATTTTCTACTATCTACGTCCCCATAGGGTGCCCTGTTGGTCCTTGCAAAACAGGGAGGAAGAATCAGGCAGCACAATTTGTATCTTCACTCTTGTGTGCACACCAATTATAGCACCAGTGCAAAGCCCTCGAATATACACAAAGGCCATGGGGAGGTAGCCATCAGGCTTCTGCTGGACCACTGACAACTCTAATTGTGGCCTTTTCTTTTAGAACTTGTGTCTTTGGAGAAAGATTTTAGCAAATGGGACTAGACCAAGGGGGAAAAAAATGAAAATGATTTTCCTTCTTACCAGTCCTACATTTATGTAATAATATTTCTTTTTTTACAATGGAAGTTTTACATATTTTATTTGATTCTAATGATCAAGGAATGTAAAGAAGAATAATGTCTCTGAGAATCTTTTTTCAGGTTAACATGAAAGTACAGACAACCAGGTCACGATATTTGAATTTGTTAGGTAGAGTTCATCTTACAGTTGTGTTCTGCACCCAAAAGATGTGCCACACACCCCTACATTGTTCCCATTAATGGGAGCACCCCTAGAAGCCCCTCTCCACCTTCCCTCGTCCTCCATCCCCCCAACTGGAATTGAATTGAGTTTTTCCCTTTTGTGGGCATATATGAGACCATCTACTGGCTTCATATTAGTATTGAGTACATTGGATATTTGCTTTTCCATTCTTGTGATACTTTACTAAGAAGAATATGTTTCAACACCATCCAGGTTAATACAACAGATGTAAAACGTACCCTGGGAAAAAGAATCTCTATTCAAAAAATGGTGCTGGAAGAACTGGATAAGCACATGTAAAAGACTGAAATTGAACCCACACCTTTCACCACTTACAAAAATTGTTTCAAGATGGATACACGATTTAAATCTAAGGCATGAAACAATAAAAATTCTAGAACATGTGGGAAAAACTCTTGAGAATCTCAGCCTGGGGAAAGATTTTATGAAGAAGACTTCAGTGTCAATTACAACAACAGCAAAAATAAATAAATGGGACTTAATTAAACTGAAAAGCTTCTGCACAGCTAAGGACACAACAATCAAAGCAAATAGACAACCTTCAGAATGAGAAAATATATTTGCATATTACAAATCTGATAAAGGCTTGATAATTAGGATCTACAGAGAACTGAAATTAATCAACAAAAAATGAGCTAACAATCCCATCTATCACTGGACAAGAGACATGAACAGAACTTTCTCTGAGGAAAACAAACAAATGGCTAACAGACATGTGAAAAAATGCTCATTGTTCCTGATCACCGGAGAAATGCAAATCAAAACCACACTGGGATATCTATCACCTAAGCCCAATGAGAATAGCCCACATCACAAATTCCCAAAGCTGCAGATGCTTTGAGGATATGGAGAGAGTAGAACACTTTTACACTGCTGGTGGGACTGCAAACTCATACGGCCTCTTTGGAAAGAAATATAGAGAATCCTCCAAGAACTCAAATTAGACCTTTTGGCCGGGCATGGTGACTCACGCCTGTAGTCCCAGCGCTGTGGGAGGCCGAGGCGGGTGGATTTCCAGTGCTCGCAGAGTTCGAGACCAACATAAGCCTGAGTGAGCCAGAATAACAGACCCTGTCTCTACTTAACAGAAAAGAAGATGCCAGGCGTTGTGGCGGGCACCTGTAATCCCAGCTACTTGGGAGGCAATAGGCAAGAGAATCATTAAAGAAAGGACGAAAAAAAAAAAAAAAAACTTCCAAACTAAGAAGAGTGAAAGGCAGCTGAAACTAAAAGCAAAAAAAAATTAGACCTCCCATTTGATCCTGAAATCCCATTACTGGGCATCTAACCAGAAGAAAAAAAAATCATTCCATCATAAAGACATTTGCACTAAATTGTTTATCACAGCTCAAATTGTAATCTCCAAGATGAGAAACAACCTAAACGCCCATCAATTCAGGAATGGATTAACAAACTGCGGTATATGTATACCAGGGGATACAATTAGGCTGTAATAATACTTCTAACAGAAAGTAGAAATCTTACCCTCATCTCTCTTCTATAGTTGGCTCTTCAGATTTATTGCTTGTGTCTTTCTCAGTTGGAGATACGTTTAGTTACCTACCCTACTTCTCCCTCCCCAAAGGTTTGTTACATTCTCCAAGTCAGATCAGAAAACACCTATAACCACAGGGGCGAAACCATCTCGACTTGGGTCCAGAAAGTGCATTTTAATTTATGCCATTGCTAATTTTTCCTCACTTGCACCCTAAAGTCATTTTTGGGGCTTGAAATTTTAAAAGACCCTGATTATACCTATCATCACTGAGTTGGCATAAACAATGTCCCATGTGCCATTACAGCCCACATCTGTGGGCTGTGGAGACAAGGTTGGGTACACATGAAAAGAGTCTCTTGCTCTCCGGTCTATAGAGGCACAAATCTCGCTATGATTTTTGTGTTGCTGCCTTAAAAATGGACTCCCCTGTGCTAAAAAGAGTCATTCTTGAGAAACAAATGAAGAATATAGTGGTTATATGGATGTCTAAGAAAACAGCATGTGTTTTTCAAGACCGAGTTCGGAGCTATAGATCTTCGTTAATTACAAAGCACCAGAACAAAAGCAAGTGCAACCACCGCAATTAACGACGTGATGCCTACAACCCGGGCTCAATGCTTTCATTTCACTATAATTTAACAGCAAGATCCTAAGAAATTATTTTAATCCTTATTTCTGCAATTCATTTTGGAAAGGTTTTGTGACTCAGTCCAAGGCATATTCATATGTTCATTTACATTTTTATTTTAAATGCTTTCATTATCTAACTTCTTTAAACCCTACTCTATCATTTGCAACTGAATTTCAAAACTTTTCTTTGTACACCAAGTATTTGCTCGTAGAATTCACACAAACACTACAAATGTGATAGGCATATTTTTTTTACCACTGCAAGTGGAAAATATAAATCCATTTTTAACTAAATCAAAAGAATAACTCCAGCAATACATTCAAATAGTCAGCAACTCAGGTCAACTTGTAACAAACTCGGAAGAATAACCTGCCAATCGCAAATGTTTATCTAATGCTTAAAATGTGTAACTGCTCGAGGGAATCAAGGATGCCATTCTGACCCCAGGTTAGAGAAGCAAAATAAAGAGCAATGAAAAACCCTAGGAATAATTATGTGCTGATTTAAGTGGTTCTGACTGTAATTACAGTAGAAATTCAAACGAGAGGGAAATTGGTGTTGAGTAAAGTAGAAGAATGTTTTTATAGAGCAAGTTGGATTTATATTTGTCCTTGAGAACTAAATAATGATTTTGAGAGATGAAAAGAATGGTAAAAAGAATAGCAAAAACAGAGCACAATGAAGAAAAAGAATGAAGGGTGGAGTGGGGATGGGAAAGGCCCACCTGCTGACTGAGAGGACAGCTAGTAATCCAAATGATATTGGAAAGGTAATGAGAACAGGCCCCAGGGATGGTCACAGACAGGCAGACAGACTAAACTGGGTAGAGGAGGCAACAGAAAGGTGCTTGTAGGAAGTTGCTAGCTGGATTGACAGGAAGGAGTCCCCAGATTCAAAGAGGCGGGCACAGAGCAGACACCAGGACGTCAGCAAGGGCACACAGGCAGTCACACCAGCTGCTAGGACCAGAGGCTCCTCCTCACGGGGATGACAGCTAAGACGCAGAGCCCTCGTTTCAGTTCAAAGCTTGGATTCCATTTTAATTTAAAGAACTTTGAGTTAAGCTACTAGGATAGAGCAATTGATAAGCTGTTATCAGGGATTCCTACTTGAGGGATAACTGTTGAAAGGGTTTTTGTTTTTGTGTTTTGAGAAAGAGAATTTTGACCAGAGGAAGGAAGATCAAATGCTGGGACTGTGAATATGAGGAGGCAGTACGCAGAGATCACCGAGGAGGGCTCGGGGTCTAAAACTGCATGAGAGGGCTCTCAGAAGCCAGGCGTGCAGGCTGCAGTTTTAATTTGGCAGGGTTCGGGGCTGGGTGGATGGACACACGCACACAAAATGAAAGCATTTTGAAATAAAAGGACAAAGCTAATGCAGATTGCATGAAGGAGATAAGTGATGCCAAACGTAATTTCAAAGTTATTTAAAGACTATGATATTGCTGGGACCACTAACAGAAATAAAGTGGCTATAAAAAGGAACCCACTTTAGAAGTAAGTAAAAGTCTTTAATTTTCCTTTCAAGTAGAGTTACAGTGTAGCTGGTTGGAAACGCATAATTGGAGCAAGTGTGAAAGTAAGATCACAAATGCACTTTTGGAAGTCGTTCATTGTAGAAGTGATCGCTGAAGTCAAGAAGGAAACGTGTGAAAAGTGGAGCTCAGGGAGCATTGGCTTGGCTCTGGAAAACAGGAACAAGAGTAAGGACAGCGTAGCTAGCAAGGGATCCAGAAAAAGATCAGAGAAAGAAGAAATCACAGTGCTGTGGAAGTTCATGAGGCTAGAATTATTTTCAACGAGTACCCAGAATTACCAAGTGTCTAAAAAAAGTCAAAGTTCATTAAATCTGGAGAAAAAGAATTGCTTTGTAACCTTTGAGGAACATAGTGCCCTGAGATAATACAAATATGTAGCAGAGCTCAGGAGATCAGGTGCTAAGAAGTCAGAGAAAAGAATGACTTGAGCAGGAAAGAAACTAAGAGAAATGGCAAGAGTGATGTCCTAGAGCGCAGGGAGGCTGTGAGCTGTGCTAAGGCTTTGTGCCTTTAATCCGAGAGGCGGAACGAGAGGGAAAGGGTGGTGAGCAATTTGCTGAAGTGAAGAGAAAGGCTATCAAAGGTGGAGGGTTGATCTCAGTGTTGAACACCTTGCCTTTCCCTCACTGTGTCATTCTGTCTATTCCTGTCTTCTGGGTAAAATACGCACGATGGCAAGGGAAGATTGGGGGCCTCAGGAGGGAAGGAGAGAGTAACTTCCACGAAGCTGGTGTGGGTCAGTGAGAGACGTGAAGGGCTGACAAGCACGGCAGGCCGGAAGATGTGGTGAACCGAATGTCCGTCGCCCCAAATTCATGTGTTGAATTCCTAACCCCCACTGTTGTGGTATTAGGAATTTGGGCCTTTGGGAGGTAGTTAGGTGATGAAAGTGTGGCCTTCATGAATGGGATTAATGCCTTTATAAGGAAGGACCTTTCCGCTCTTTGCCATGGAAGGATGAAATAAAAAGAAGAACAGCCAGCCACTTAAAAACAAGAAAACTAGCTCACCTTAAGGAGGCGATCAGTGGAGGGAGGTGGGCAGCTTTGGAGGTTCTACCAAACACTATTTAAGGCACCCGTGTAAGGTAATTTGTTAGAGCAGCCCCTAACTGACTAAGATAACCTATACCTGCCATCATCAGCGTCTATGTGACTCAATGTCTCACCTGGCAGCACCTAGGGATTGTCTGAAGCGGAAGAAAAGGCCCTGGAGGAGATAGTCAGGGAAGACTTAGCTCAATGCAGCAGTGAATGAAGGACGTAGGGAAACGCAAGGTGCTGGAGGGTGTAGGACTGCGGCAGCTCACCAGGACGTCACACGTGGAGGTGGCCAATGTACCCTAAAGAAGCAATATAAATAATAGCACGGGTTGGGGAAGAACAGCTCTAGTTTTGAAGTCTAGCTTTACCATAACTAGCCATTTGCCTTCTCAAAACTTATTTAAATTCTCTGAAATGTTTCCGGGTCACACTGACACTGTAAGGAGTAAACGCACTGATTCATGTGACGTGCTCAGGAAGCACCGGCTAGGATTGTCAGGACTGAACTCTTGTGAGCGTATCGGGGGAAGAAACAGTCAGCAGATGAGGCGGCTATTGTCAGAAAATGAAAGCCCGAAGTTCAGGATCTCAGTGGCGTCATTTGGGTGATGTTGATCAGGGTTCACAATAGAGTTCTAAGGAACGGAAAATATGAGAACTTCGGAAATACGTAAGAGTTTTCCTCAACCTCACATTTCCTCGGGCTGATTGCTATGCTATTCCGCGTATGACGTCTGTGTCACGCACGATGTCTGCATCCGTGCAAGGGCGCAGAAGACAGTAGTGGCCAGGAAGAGGCTCCGCAGCGTCCTCCCCAAGTCCCTTCCTCAAGCCTTAGAACCTGTTCTCAGTGGCACAGACAAAAGTCACAGCTCCCACGGTTGTTTGATGTCACGCACTGAAAGGGTGACCTCAGATTTGGAAGATACATGAGAACGTCCCAAAGAGCTGGCAGGGTGAGGGAACTGCTCCCCACAGCTTGGAGACATAACTGTGTCTTTGACCTTTTTATAGCTGACAGAATTTTGGAAGGGTGAGAGGAATACTTTGCTTTGTACATGGTGTCAAAGGGTGGAGTTTTTAGCCCTGGACCCCCAGCATCAAATTCCAAAATGACGTGCCTTTAACTATTGACAGCTATTTTCTCGAAGAGAGGGAAGAATATATTTTCCAGAGACTGAAAGTGTAAAACAAAAGAGGAAGAAATGAAAGATCCGGGTAAAATAATAAGTAGTTACGTTGAAGAACAGAAAACGTGAAATAGGGAAAAGAAGAAAAAAGGAACAGTGCTAGAACTGACAAGTAATTCACATGGGAAAATAATATGCAATTGGGCCAGAAACAATATCTGTATCTTCTTTGAATACCACAGTAAAGGGTATTGAATAATAAAGTGTTTATCAACAAGGAGCTTAAAAGATTACACGTTTGCAAGAGACACAAAATTTGAAAGGAAAGCTACTTGACAAACTCACAGTCTTACAAGTTCTTGAGAAACTGGAAAGAGATTAGCCAGATCTAAAAAGTAAAGCCTAATGGAATAAATGTGACATATGGAACATATATCCAAAAATATCACAAGTACATGATAAGGGTCTGTATTACAGGTCTAAGCAGCCTGTATTTTAAAAATTGGGTATTAGCCTATAGCAAACTCGTTGTGAATCAGCATCATAATGTGGCCAGCAAAAAAGCTGTTACAGATTATATTCATTTCAGTAATTAACATTGCAGACTGCAAAAAATCAATTTTTCAAACAATTAAATTTTATGTCACAATCATGCCAAGTCTTGTGGCAGGCTGAAAGGCTCCTCTACACAGTTCTCCGTCACGAGCTGACTCAGGACCCAGAATTCCTTCCAGCTCATTGCTATGTCTTCTGAAGCATATGATACCCAAGGAGGTCATAAAGAATCCCTTGGTGGCCAGGCACAGTGGTTCACACCTATAATCTGAGCACTCTGGGAGGCTGAGGCAGGAGGATTGCCTGAGCTCAGGAGTCCAATATAAGCCTGAGAAAGATCAAAATCCCATTTCTACTAGAAATAGAAAAACTAGCTAGGAGTTGTGAGTACTTGTAGTCTCAGCTGCTTAGGAGGCTGAAGCAGGAGGATGGCTGAAACCCAGGACTCTGAGGTTGCTGTGAGCTAGGCTGATATCAGGACCCTCTACCCTGAGCAACGGAGTGAAATTCTCAAAAAAAAAAAAAAGTTTCCATGGGATGATACTATGGATCAGGCCTGCAGGTGGCTTACATCATTTCCACCTATATCCTACTGGCTTAGTCAAATGACCCAGCTAGATGCAAAAGGCAAGGAAACATTAAGAAAGGTACATTTACTGTGTGAGTACCAACTGTCTCTGCCATACAAACTCTATAAATATTTAGCAATGTATAGCATTTAAAAGAGATAATTGTCACTTTTCTGTGGGGCCCTTATCAGACCTTGTGTGGCACTCAGATACTTAGCTTTAGTCCTAGACCTCACGCTCTAAGAAAAGATAGTGAAACACGGAAGCATCTTGCAAGAAGGGTCACAGGGACAGTGAGGACAAACTAAGTGCTATCATAGGGAGAACAGCCACAGGAAAGGGAGGCACAATAGGTATCTTCCAGAAAATAAATGTCCTTTTAAGTAAATGTTGAAGTCCTTCTGTGAGGTCCATGGGGTGGGGTTTAGCAAGCACTGTGACAGTGAGATTCGGCCAAAGACAGAATAAGCTGCCTCTCCATGTCATTCTCCCTTGACTGGAGAGTTCAATTGACCTGAGAACACCCAGTGTCTCAGTCCTTTTATGCTTCCATTCCACAATACCAGAGACTGGGTAATTTACAACAAACAGAATGTGCTTGGCTTGGATTCTGGAGGCTGGAAAGTCCAGTAACTTGGCACCAAACCCTGGTGAGGGGGACTTTGTGCCACATTGTCCCATGGCAGATGCAGAAGGCACCATATGGATGAAGAAGCGTATGAGAGAGGAGAGGGGGCCACACTCACCTTATAACAAGCCCACCTACACAGCAATAGTACCACTCCCAAGACCCTGACATTAATCGATTCATAAAGGGAGAGTCTTCATGACCTAATCACTGCTAAAAGGTCCCACCTTCCAACACTTTGCATTGACAATTAAGTTTCCAAGACATTAACCTCAGGGGACACATTCAAATCATGGCACCCAGACCCAGTCAACTTGCATTTGTAGTTGCAAATTTGCCTACTCACTAATATTTATTTGCCCCCCAAATCAATTCTCTGAGGCCTTCACTGACATTCACAGATGTACACAGAGTGGCAAACAATCTGAGTGGTTCAACATGCATGTTTCTAGCTGAGGTCAAACAAGCTATGCTCTGTCTTCTTGTTCCAGCTCTCACACTGCACACGAATGTCTTTCTCATAGTCTGAGTGCCACAGTTTTTCTACTTTGGGGCTTTTTATTGTGGATTTTACTGTGTAAAATATCCCCCAAATTCAACACCAACAGGCTCTCTGGTGCTCCTAAGCACAAGAATGTGCCCTACAGAGAAGACAGGTATGCTGAGTCCTCACTCCGGCATGAGTTACAGTGCTCCAGGTAACAGTCCAGTGTTAATGATCAATATTAACAAGGTGCTTATATATTAAATAAAGTTCCTTTAAACAGAAACACACATAATACAAAGTTATGTATTCATCAGTTGACAAAATTACTGTGACCACAGGCTTGCAGGAGCCTAACCCTATGTTTCCAGTAAGATCTATAGTTCAATATTTGCTAATTCAGTGTTCATGGAAACTTTATAGAAAAAGGTTTGGCATAACAAGAATCAACTCTATGGATTAGGAGACAACAATAACAATCTTAACTGACAATTTCTTCACACTTATCAAGTACCAAGAACAACAAGCACTCTACGGAGATAATCTTTCATTTCTATGAGATAGTTGGCCATTTTTATAGGTGAGGATACAGCGGCCTATACTTATCCAAGATCCCAGACAACTTGACTCCAAAACCTGCCATCTAAATTCCTGTTCTATATTGAGTCTCACTAGATTTCCCACCCTAAGTTAGTAAGATTCTGTGACTTTCCCTGGCTTACAAATAACTGATGCCTAAGTTCTTCTGTTCTTGTTACTTTCTTTCCTCACTTCCTTATGCAAGAAATGAAGTAAAATTACACATGTGGTGATACTGAAAGAGATTGTCTTTGCATTGTACCTATGTAAAAGGTGGGGGGACAAATAGCTTGCATTTCACCTCAATTCTCAGATACACCAGCTTTCAGCCTGCCTTTTAATCATTCTGCCAGCTCTTTAATGATTCACTGATGAGAAGACCAACTGATGCTGTTGAACATCCCTCATCTCAGCCCATTCAGGCTACTATAAGAAAACACCATAAACCAGGTGGCTTGTAAACAACAAATGTGTATTTCTCACAGTTCTGGAGGATAAATAGTCCATGATTAAGGCACTGGAAGATTCAGTGTCTGGTAAGGGCCAATGTTCTGGTTCACAGATGGCAACTTCTCTCTGTGCTTTCCCACAACAGAAGGGGAAGACAGTTCTCCAGAGCCTCTTTGGTAAGATTACTAATCTCATTCACAAGGCCTTCACACTCACAACCTAATCACCTCTCAGAGGGAGCACTGCAATACCACTGCCTTGGCATTAGGATTTTGACACGAAAATTGGGGGGCAACAGATACTCCAGTCATAGTACCCTGCTGCAAACAAAAAGCAATGGCCCTCTCTGCTTACTCCACAATCATACCCTCCCTCTGCCTCCAGCTACCCTTGCAGCCAGAGGAAGGGGCCAAAACAGTGTACAACAGCCTTTCCTTGGTCCCTAGATCACTGAGGACAATGCTTTCACCATGTTTTCTCATCTCTGTCCTAGAGGGAAGGCCCAGAGGGAAGCAGGGGCTCTGTGACCAGGATACCAAAGGAAGAACTAAAATATAATCACCAAGTATCTTTACACCTGCCTCTCCCACGAAATTTATTCAGTGAAGGAAAGTTCTTCTATTCCCCAGATGAAACTTAGGTTAGTCTCAATACTTTTTGATTTATTGTCAGGTTACAAAATATTCCTGGGTTGGAGGGAGAATTTTGTAATATGAGCGTGACTTTAGGTCACAAACACAGGCCTAAATCACCTTGGCCCATCTTCCCATGCCTACTCCTGTCTTATACTTCCAAAGCCTTGCCCTCCATCTTACTGTCCTGCCACATGGGGAGGGAAGAGGCAGAGAGGAGGGAAAGTTTTTGTTTGATTGATAGAGTTGCAAGATAACTTTTTGCTCTCTGGGCCTGCATGACCTTTAAACAAAGGTCTGGAACTCCATCAGTGACCTCCAGCTTGCTCCTTCTTCTGGGGTGCCATAGCCCCTTGAAACAACACTATCAAACAGGCACTTCACTTCTCTTCCACTCATTATTCAAGTCTAGCATGGTAAATATCCACAAATTCTTTATCTAAAATTCCAGGGACATAGGCTATCCCAATGTAGCAGAAACCATTCTTCCCTCCATTGCCGAATTCAGAGTGGGATGGTACATCCCTCATATTCTGAATTCCCCAGGCAGGAGGCAGATGCTGTCCAAGGTGCCTGGCTCACTGCTGAGGGCACATTTGAGGGTCTCTGAGTGGTGCTGTTGACAGCCAGCACAAAAGGCAGGCACCCCCTACCCAGGCTTCTTCACAATGGAGAAGTGAAAACTCACAATCCACCCAGCACCTCTTTTCTGTACTCACAGAGACTATATGATTGAAGAGTCATAAAGCTGAGTTTAAAATGTACTTTGAAATTCCAAACAGATGTTCTGTGTCACAGCTCACTCCAGTGTCTGTCTGACATTGATCATACCTTGGTACCTTGGTTAAGATTCCAATTTAGCATTCTGCATAGCTTTACAGTCCTTTTCCCAAGACATAAAACATATTCTCCAACCATGCAAGAGTTTGGGAGGTATGGTTCCAGATGTGGATGCCGTCCTATAAGCCATTCACAGCAACACAGTGCTCTGTAGAATTTCTCATTTATTTTGTTGTCTAAACTCACACAATTATAGTAATTGGAAAAATTATGAAGTAAAGCAAAAACTTTTTACATAATTATTTCTTAAATAGATAGTGATGATTTTTCTCTCAAAAGTAATTCTTCAGGCTTTACAAGGGGTGAAGTCCCTTGTGTACTGGTTACATAGTCTGCAAAATAAACTAGCGCAGCACTTTCATCCAAAATTACTATTGAATTTCACATAGGTGGGCTTTGCTTTGACAAGTTCTATTTCTCAGGGACCAACTCTATGTTTTTCTCTCCTTATTTCAAGGTCAGTGGCTGCATCTTAGTTTTAATATGCTTATATTTAGAAAAAACACACAGGGATTTTTCATTAAGGCTTAAAAAGGGCATAACTTCTCAAGCAATTCTTTTTTTAATTGTTTTTTATTAAATCATAACTTTGTACATTGATGCATTTATGGGGTTCAGGGTCAAGCAATTCTTAATGTGGAGTCATTTCTCATTTTTCATATTCTTCTCCTTTTCTTTTAATATAGAGTCAGAGCTGATACTTTTTTTCTCTTAAATCTTCAGTTTTTAACAGGGTCACAAAAAGCATTTGCCCTGTCTCTTTCAGAACACAGCTATTCTTCTTTCTATAATGAAGTGTTTAAGTTACCTCCGTCCTCTCCTTGTACGAAAGCACCTTATTCTCCAATCTAAACAGCAAAAGTCCTGGAGCTATCAAAGAATTTCAGAAGCATGGAGATTCCAGTGAGGCCAGCCAGGTCTTCTTGAGGCCCAGAGTGGTTGCCTATTCTGAAGATGTTTGAATAATGTTATTTAAAACCAAATAGCTCATTTATTTGAATATGCTCCCATTAAAAACTTCAGAAGAATGCATAAAGAATGCATGTATCTAGGCTCAAAGCCACAAAACAAAAGCCAAAGACAAATTAAACTTGATTGTGTCACCTTCCACCCACTTAGTAATTTGTGGTCACTTGCTAGTATCAGAGCAGTTTTCTCCAAAGGAAAATGTGTATGCCCAGGGAATTAGCAAGATGGGCCATGAGGTGAGGGAAGAAAATGTTACAATTTGTATTTGTATTCATCTAAATATGTAAAAAGTAGTTAGGGATGCTTAATACTTAGTAAGTGCACTCACTTGGAGGCTGCAACAGTGGACCCTCAGTCTGGTGTTAGCCTGAGCACATTCTGACGGCTCACATAGCCAGCCCTCTGGAGAACAGGTTTCACTGAATACTTTCAACTGAACCAACCATCACAAAGTGAACAAATACTGAGATTCAAGGAAACACTAATATACCCATGAATGGCGAGAAGAGGGTGAGGTGAACGTCTCCCTATGTCCAGCCTGCTCTCCCAGCCGCACAGGAGCTGAAAGCCACAGTGAGATACTCAGGCCTGTCACTGGGATACGCATATCTTCCAATCAGAAGCACAAAACATGCTCCTTCCAGATGAAAGTGACAGTGTGGGGGGTGAGGAAGAGCCTCTTTTAGGGAGAAACTTGTGCTTCAGAAAGAACATTTTGAAATCAAATGTTTTTTTCTCGCACATGATTTTTGTTGCTGGAAATAGTATGCATTATCTTCAAGAACTGCCAAGTATAAGTGCTTAAACTTAATTACAATTTCCTAACCTGGTTAAAAATGTCCAGGTGAGCAATTTCAAAGGCTTGTGCACACACTGTGTAAGAGAGTTCAAATCCATCTGCATATTGACAAGCGATTGAGAGCAGGGAGACATGAATATACTAGGTGAATTAAGAGAAAAACTTTTGCTTAATTGTTGAACGGATCTGAAAAACAATTATCGCAATTTGTAAATGAAACCAACAACGTACTTCTTCTACTTGAATCCGTGTATTAACATCTTTGAGAGGTCACTGTTGGCTGTCACACCAATGAAACCACGCATTAAAGAAAACTAATCTTAAAATGACACCTTCAAACAGCTGTACCACTAAGTGTTAATCCAAGATTTTTGAATATAATTAAACATATGTATAAACATTACTTTCATTAATCATCATTTTTATAAGGCAGCCAAAAAGTATTTTAAAGCATTAATAACTAAAATAAAAATTATTTTAAATATTCATTTTACCTTCGATTTATATTGTAAAATATTTATGTTTGTATGTTTTATGATGTATTCAGTAGTAATAATGTAGTGATATATGTAAATAACTTATAAAAAATAAATATATTTTGAACAAAAGCTTAAAACATTTAACTGAAATAAAAGATGTGGTAAGCAGAGACCAAAATCTTGGACAGTCAAATGCAGGCTTCTTCATCTATAGCTTCCACCTGTTCCAGCTGCCTCCTTTCCTGTTAATTTCCCTCACTTCTACAGGTTGTATATTTACTAAGTCAATTATATCTTTTGCTGTGCAGAAGTTTTTTAGTTTAATTAAATCCCATTATTTATTTTTGTTTTTGTTATATATGCCAAAGGATAAGAAGACATTTTATTAAAGAAAAAAAAAAGGGCAGAGGCAAGATGGCCTCTGTATGGGAGCCTCTGTGGAAAGCTGGTTCTCAATGGGGAAGGGACTCCCATCTGCTTGGTGATGGATTTTGTACCTTTTGTTTGTATCCTTGGGGGACAGAAGGTTGAAGAACCCACATCAACCCTGCTGAGGTGAGCAGAGACCCCAAGGATACAAACAAAAGGTACAAAATCCATCACCAAGCAGATGGGAGTCCCTTCCCCATTGAGAACAGCTGACAGTACACTCCACACGAATAAGTGAGTGGAGTTCAAATATCCTCCCATCTTACCCCATGGGAGAGACCCTCTAAAAACCAGAACTCCTTCCCCTACTAGGGTGCCATGGCACTCTCCTGCCAGGCATAAAACTGTATAAAATTGTATATATTCTCTACCTGCAATTTTGAACTCCCAGCACTCCCCTCTACTCTCACCCTGTGGTCTGGAAGCCTGCCCCCCATGGAGTCCAGATTCTTGGGCATTTTCTTGAGGGGTGTGGATGGGGCATGGGATATTGCTGATCTCTGCTGATTCTCCAGCACAGGAGAAAGGAGAAGACGGTCAAATGAGAGGGAACCGTACAGGACAGGCAGTGCCTCGAGGCACAGAGCAGTAGCCACAGCGGGAACAATAAGGCTCACCCCTGGGGATATTTTGAAAGGACACTCTCAGTCTCTCTGGGCGACCAGAGGAAGCCAGGCATCCTCTCCAGTGGCAGCCACCAGCAGAACAGATCTGGGATGGAAACGCAAGCCCCGTGAGTAAAGGGTATGCCTGAGGCGGTACAGGCCTGGGCGAAGTTCCAGGACTAGAATACTCATAGAGACAGCAGACTCCCAGGGCAGGGCTGACCCAGAGGACTGCTTCACTGAGCCTCAGATGCACCCAGACATCAGGGGATAATAGCTGAGAAAAAGATGGGAAGACAGAGGCTGGAATTGACAGTTGAGTGCAAGTTCTGATGGCCTCCACCCTAACACAAACTGAGGCCGAGACTGGGCAGCAGCACAGACGGGTCTGAGTTCTTCAAACAGCATCTGATCCATTGGGGGATAGAGATGGGACAGAAACAATTTCTGCAAAGTTGTTCTGTTCTGTCAGCAACATCAATCAGGGGCAGGGCTGGAACTGAGTGAACCAACCTAGCCCCCTACAAGCACCCAAGCTTGTCAGGCCTCACCTCCCCCTGCCGGATAGTGGCAGAGAGTGGCAGCATGGCCAAGGAGACACACATCTCCCTGTGACTCAGGCAGGCACAAACCCCTGGAGCATCTGCTCATTGGAGGGAACTGGATCACAGCCCTGTCGGGTTACCTGTAAGGTGGGGAAGGAGGCATCAACCTTCCCAGACAAATTTATTTCCTGAGTGGGTCCTTTGAACCTCACAGAGCACCAGAACGAATCATACTTGAGCTGCCAGCAGACCCCTGCTATCTAGTTGCTTGAGACCATTTGAACTCTCCCACCTGAGACTGCAACTGACTGGGACAGTTTATTTGGACCTCTTGAACTGGGCCAATCATCTGAGGACTATCCAAAGTGATACCCTGGGTGTGTGGTTGTAGGAAGGTTTGATTTTTCTTTTGCAACTGTTGCCTGGGGTGGGGGCAGGGTTGACATAATTGCTGGTATTTCCCCACAGCTGAAACTTCAACCTAGAGTAACTGATTAACTAGGGTAAGACAGAGACCAGCTGAAAATAAGACAAAGCCACTTAGCCCCACCACACCAAGAAGGCCCCCAGTTTCCCAGGGGGAAAAGGTACAGACACCAGTGCCAGCTTTAGGGCAAAGGACTGGCCAATCACTACTCCTGGAGCCCCCAACCCAACTTCTCCTCTGCTCTTCTAGCCAAATGGTATAAAATAATCATGGGGTAGAATCAGCAGAAAAACTATGGTAACATGAATAACCAGAGTTGGTCAACCCTCCCCAAGGAATAATTTGGTATACACAACTGAAGACCCAATTCATAAACAGATGGCTGAGATGTCAGAAATTGGAATTTGGATTGCAAAATAAGATCAATGAAATGGAGGTAAAATTGGAATTAGAAATTCAAGGAGCACTTCAAAAGTTGTCTAAAGAATTCAACAAATTCAAGACAAAATCAGCAAAGATTTTGACACATTCAGACAAGAATTTGCAGCCCTCAAAGATCTGAGGAATACAGTAGAATCCCTCAGTAACAGAATGGGTGAAGCAAGTAGAAGAAAGGATTTCTGACAATGAAGACAAAGCTTTAGAATGCTCCCAAACTCTCAAAGAGGAAGAGAAATGGAGAGCAAAAATGGATCATTCTCAAAGAGAGCACTGGGATAATTCAAAGAGAAGCAATATTCGCCTTATAGGGATCCCTGAATAGTGACAAAGTGGCTTCACAAGGCAGAGAGGCTCTTCTTCATGAGATTATGAAAGAGAACTTTCCAAATATGCCAAGAGATTCTGAAATTCGGATAGCAGACACTTTCAGAACACCAGCATGACTCAATCCGAATAAGACAACCCCCAGACACATTATAATTAACTTCACTAAAGTTAATATGAAGGAGAAAATTATGAAAGCAGCCAGACATAAGAAAACCTTAACCTACAACAGGAAGAATATTAGAATAACTGTAGCTCTCTCTGCTGAAAACTTTCAAGCTAGAAGAGGGTGATCATTGGCTTTTAATCTCCTAAAATAAAATAACTTTCCACCCAGGATCCTGTATCCAGCTAAAGTGAGTTTCATTTATGATGGAGAAATTAAATACTTTAATGACATTCACACATTGAAGAAATTTTCCATAACTACCAGCTCTCCAGGATATTCTCAGACCTATCCTCCATAATGACCAGAGCAATCCTCCACCTCAAAACAGAACTCACTCAGAAACTTATGATCAAATTCCAACTACCACAGTGGTGAAAGGATTAAAAATGTCCACTGGACTTTTGAAAAACTTGATACCCAAAATTCGACCAGGTTTATCAATATTCTCAATTAACGTAAATGGCTTAAATTGTCCTCTAAAGAGGCACAGGTTGGCTGCTGGATACAAAAACTCAGGCCAGATATCTGCTGCATACAAGAATCTCTCATCTTACCTGAAAAGATAAATATAGAAAATATAGACTCAGTGGTCATCTATATTCCAGGCAAATGGAAAGCATAAAAAAGCAGGTGTTGCAATTTGACTCGCAGATAGGCTTTAAACCAACAAAAGTAAGGAAGGATAAAGATGGACCCTTCATATATGTTAAGGGTAATACTCAACATGAGATTTCAATTATTAATCTTTATGCACACAACCAGAATGCACCTCAATTTATAAGAGAAACTCTAAATGACATGAGCAACTTGATTTCCTCCAGCTCCATAGTAGTCAGAGATTTAAACACTCCTTTAGCAGTGTTGCATAGATCCTCCAATAAGAAGCTAAGCAAAGAAATTTTAGATTTAAACTTAAGCATTCAGCATTTGGATTTAACAGACATCTACACAACATTTCATCCTAACAAAACTGAACACACATTCTTCTCATCAGCCCATGGAACATACTCCAAAATTGATCACATCTTAGGTCACAAGTTTAATCTCACCAAATTTAAAAGAACAGAAATTATTCCTTGCATCTTCTTCTCAGCCCATAATGGAATAAAAATTGAACTCAGTAACAACAGGAATCTGCATACTCATACAAAAACTTGGAAGCTAAATAACCTGATGCGGAATGACAGATGGGTCATAGGAAAGACTAAGAAGGAAATTACCAAATTTTTGGAACAAAATGATAATGAAGACATGAATTATCAGAACCTCAGGGATACTGCAAAGGCAGTCCTAAGAGGGAAATTTATAGCACTGCAAGCCTTCCCCAAGAAAATGGAAAGAGAGGAAGGTAACAACTTAATGGGACATCTCAAGCAACTGGAAAAGGAAGAACATTCCAATCCCAAACCCAGCAGAAGAAAAGAAATAACCAAAATTAGAGCAGAATTAAATGAAATTGAAAACAAAAGAATTATACAACAGATCAATAA
>CAUYRH010011824.1:0-11531 GCA_963574655.1 Perodicticus potto | reverse complement strand
CAGAACATCTCTGAGGTCTGCTACATAGAAGGCATCCTTATCATCAGAAGAGGAAACTTCATTGATTTTTTGGTCCAGAATGTCCTTGGCAGTAAAACCTTCATCAAGTAAATGGCAGTCAAACTCTTCATTACTAATGTTGTTCTTGGTTTCTTGATGTTTCTTTGAAAAACTAAGAGACTTAAAGAAATACTTCAAGCTTCTCACAAAGGCAGTTCTCCAGGAATTCAGAATCCCACTGCGTGTGTCCTCCAAACAACAGTGGAAACGTTCTTAGAGCATCTGGGCGCCACAGGCCAGCCCCATGGAGAAGCCGGAAAGCCGGATTCCCAGGAGCACTGGGCCGCCCCTGCCGCACCCTGCAGCGCCCGGCTCCCGCCTGCAGGAGACGCCGGCCCGAGGCGGTGCGGAGGCCAGGGCTGCGACTTCAGGGACTGACCTCCACATTTTCAATGTCAGTAGAAATTGGGTTATGGAAAAGCTGTATGTCCTGTTCATAGAGATGAAGCTCTTTAAATCTAAAGTGGAACTCCTTTGGAACTCCTTTTGCCACTTTTCCAGTGAATCCACACGTTTTGTTTGGGAATGCAACCAATGGTTTTTCCGCTAACAGATTTTGGGGCCCGGGATGAGTCGGCTGCTAAACTGGACAGGCAGCCAAGGCAAAAACACCTGGCAGGGCCGGATAAACGTTCTGGGCGGGCCGCAGTTTGAGGACCCCTGAGCTATGTTAAGGAAATAATCTAAAAAGGAGGAAAGAGTTTGTTGTGATATTAGTGAAAAATTGAGAATAACCCAGATGTTCAAGGAATAGACAAATTGTTATATTCATAAATAGGAATGCTGTGGAGTCATTAAAACATTAAGGTTATAAAACTTTGTAGCAACTGGAAAAGTACATGTGATAAATGGAGAGAAATTCCCATTACAAAATTGTGGATTAGAATGAATTAACAACCAATAAGAAATGTGTATGGAACATATCAACACTTCTACTTAGGAATACTAAGGAACTCAGGATGGGCACAAATATTTAGCTTTAAGGAAATTCACCATGGTGATAAATACATAACAATTAGAAACCACTTAAATATTTAAAGGTTGAGTATATTTTGAATACCTATTACATGGTCATTTAAAATGTTGCAGAAATTTATTAAAGTACACTTTTATTTATTATTAGGAGATAAAAGCAAATTCTAAACATTTGTGATGTTTTAAAAATTTCTAATGTATTTCTTTTCCTAGAAAAAAATGTGGAAGTTATAAATAAGGATAAGAGGTCTCCAGGGGATGATCCAAGTTTTGTGGCTTATGAGGTTTATACAGAAATATATGGACGTCTTCCATTAAAAAAATAAAAACACCTCAACAACACATGCACATACACACACTTCTTACTATTGTAATTTTGCCAAAAACAAAAACAACTGATAATATTGCTGGGCTTTGGAAGGGGCCCTGAGACTTACTACATTTACAATACGAGGAAAGCTTTTAAAACTAGGTTGTACCAGGTTCTAGTCCCAGCGATTCTCTGTCCCGTGAGAGATGATGATGAGTTAGTCACTTGCCAAGTGAAGACATTAGATTATGGCGGGTTCAGTGGAGAGGGGTGTAAATGGATAGCTGTAGAGATGAGCACTTGCAGTTGTGAACTTTGTACTGTTTTCCCTAAACCCCTCCAGGGAATCAGTAACCATAATTACTTGACTCCATAGCTGGGTAGTGTTTTGTGCACAGGTCCACAAGTATCACCTGAGAGTTACTAAGTTGATTCGCGGATGCTGTTTACTCCACTTGACTCAGAGCTTCCAGTAAAATGGAAATTTTAGAAAAATACATCCCTCCTAGAGATATTGTAAGGATTAAATACTATAGAAATGCAATGATATTATTCACTTCCCTGTTCCAAATATTTTCTAATTCTGTTCCCAGAAACCCCCTGTATCAAATAATTTTATGAACACATTTATTCCATGTCTGCATTTGATAAGGTAAACCCTGTAAAAGTTTCTTTAAGGAATAAATTGTCTTTATCTCCTTATAGGGTGACTTCAGTTTTATTGCCAGATCTTTATATTCCATGAGAAGTTGGGAAGAAAAATTATTCCTTTTTGAGGATGAGACACAGATGATAGCCTTGTGCCACTGTCATTCCTTTAGTCACTGACCTCACGTGTCTGCTGAGCATGGGGAATGTGGCTAAAGCTACTTAGAAACTTAATTTTTTAGTTAATTTATTTAATTTATTGTTTTTCATTTAAAGACAGGGTCTCACTAGATTGCCTGGGCTGGACTCAGTCTCCTGGGCTCAAGTGATCCTTCTGCCTCAGCCTCCCAAATAGCTTGGACTATGTGAACGTGCCGCCATGCCTGATTAGTTTAATTTATTTTAATAAACCAAAAGCATAATTCAGATACTGGAAAATGTTTACGTTTGGAACAATCTGGGTATGTGAATTTATTTTTTCTGAATCTCATGAAATCTAAATAGGTATCAAGTATTTCTGATCAAAATGTAGCATTGGAATTGAGATGTACAGGCTTTTGAAAACTTAGTATAAAAAATGAACTGTAAAGTATTTTACTAATTGTTGTGGATTTCATGATGAAATGATAATATTTTGTCTGTAAATTATATAAAGTATGTTATTAAAATTGATTTCACAGTTTCTTTGTAGATTTAAAAATGAGGCTATCGGGAAATATAAAATGTGGCATTATATTATATTTCTCTTGGGAACTGCTGTGTTAAATCCTAAAAGGAAAACTGCCTGGAAATGAAATGATACTGGTCACTTGATCTCACATTAGCATAATCAGGTGTAAACCTTCACCCCTGGGAGCTACCAGCCCCTTGCCTTTGTGGGATTGGTTTTGTAGCTACTTTCCTTTTTTCTTCTGATGTTCACAAACCTTTGTATTTGCTCTGTCCTCTGAAGTTCCTAATTTAACGACACCACAATTTCCATATGGAGCATCTCAATGAAATGCATTTTTAAGGGTGTGATTTTGGCCTTTCTGTACCCTCCCCCCCCTTTAAGTATTTTCTTAGTATGGGAATGTAATTGTTCTGCCCTGGTGTTTTTCTCTGTCCATACAAGGGAGTTACCATTCTTGGAACTCAGATTTATAACTATTTCCTTATTTTTGTAATGTCTCCTAATATACTTTTTAAAAGGAACTTGACCGTCACATAATTCAGCTTTCCTTGAAATATTAAATCACCCACTTTAGCAGCTTTGGCTTTATGTGACCCGTGGAATGTGTATATCTTTGCATTATTAAAAGACACTCATTAAACTGAGCACAATGAAACTTTCTTGTAAGGTAAATATAAACACAATGTCATTTACGGATTATTTTCTGCCTGTATATGTTTCTTTCCATATTTAGTAGGTTCTTCCTCAAAAGATCTCAAGCCGAGTAATGGATTTGAGGCTGATAATTAGACACTGATGTTGACATTTTTTAAAGATGATACTTGAGCCGTGGAGTTCTGGACTTTATGGAAGAAGTTTTTCATTTCAGAACTTCGTTACGTTGTTGATGTGTCTGCAGACTATGCTGGGTCACAGGGCACCATGGGCCGATGTGTGTAATTTACTCTTCGTTGCTGACTCCTGCCATTGCAGGAGTGCTTTTCTCTGCTTGAAATGCCAGGTTATTCTGGTTCCCTCAGGGGCAGAGAAGTGATGCTTGCCCCTCTTGGATATGTTTGAACTTTGTAATGTGAGTTGCATTTCATGAGAAATATTCCATTCTCCACTCCAGAAAACAGTTTCATCTTCGTTAACAAGAGGCAGTAACTCAGCCAAGACCATCAAGACCTCCCGGCCTTGCTCCCACCCCACATCAATTATGGCCTATTACGAGATGATAAACATGTAAAAAATGGGGCCAGAGAGGCAAAGAGGTCAGCTCAACATTTGACTGTTACTTCCAGTTAGCATCAAAACTTGGCACATGAGGTTGTGGACAGAACTACAGGCTATGTGTACTCATCTTAGCTCTGCTAATTATTATGTGATTCCTGCACGTCATTTTCCCTCCTTGGGTTTCCACATGGGTAAAACAAGATGCTCTCAAAAGTCTCGTTAAGTTTTAAAATTCTGTATTTCCTGTTCAGGTCTCCTTCCAACCCTCTCTGCTCTGCTTCCATCTTTGCATCCACTGGCAATTGCTTCTGTAGGAGTGTATGACGAAAACAGTCCATTTATTTTTACTGGAGTTGTCCAAAGTCCCACAGGCTTCTGGAAAAAAAAAACGCGCATCTTAATTGAAGTGTCTTCCCCAACACCTGCTCAAAATGTATCTTCTTATCCATGACTTTCCTCGTAATCGCTACTAATTAAGAACAGACAGGGAGGAAAGAATCTGGCCCTACTGTAAGTTATGATTACCTTCTTTTGAAATGCAGGTCCTTTTTGTTTTGTTTTTTTTAAACATTTCCTTAAGCACAAAGCAGCGCTGTAGACAGGAAAACCTCAAGTCCCTGACCTTCTCTGCAAGGGGAAAATCAAAGCTTTGAAAAAACGGCAAGAGAAGAAAGAGAGTGATGTAAAGGTGGGAAGAGAGAGACAAAAATGAATGAAAATACGTTTTATGTCTTGATATGTCTGTTGTATTGATGAGTTTGCTTTGTTTCTGGAATCAAGAAAGGTTGTCTTTTTAAGAAATTAGCTAGTATGAAAGCTAAGCTGCTCCTAAGTTTTATCTACATTTAATTGAATATACTCTTCAGAACTACATTTGAAGTAATAAAACAGCAAAGTTAAAGAAATATTTCTAAGAAGTCTACAGAGTTATAGCAGTATCAAGTAATTAGCATGCTCTTTTGTTAAAGCAAAGCAAAAAAAAAAAAGAAAAACTTTTTCCCCTTAAATTTATTTAGAAAATATTTTACAGGTTATAGGTTTCTTTAGATTTGGGTATTTGCATATTTGCCAAGTTGCAACAGTGAACAAATATTGTGATAAACTTTTACTTTCTATTAAAACTATGAGGAAGGGCTCGGCGCCTGTGGCTCAATGGACTAAGGCACCAGCCACGTACAGCTGAGCTGGCGGGTTCGAATCCAACCTGAGCCCGCCAAACAACAATGATGGCTGCAACCAAAAAATGGCCAGGCATTGTGGCAGGCGCCTGTAGTCCCAGCTACTTGGGAGGCAGGAGACTCGCTTGAGCCCAGGAATCGGAGGTTGCTGTGAGCTGTGATGCCATGGCACTCTCTCCAGGGTGACAGCTTGAGGCTCTGTCTCAAAAAAAAAACAAAAAACTATGAGGAAGGAAGGATGGTAAATTGATTATAAAAGACTACCCATTATAAACGACTACCTAGTTATGCTGCAGGTAAAATTAGATGCCTGAGAGCCTGCCTGGAGCCATTTAGTTAGAACAGTGCCAAACAATGATAAAACAGTCATTCATTTGGAAATTCAGTTCGTAAAATAAAGTTTCAAAGTCTGTGGGGTACTTAATGTTAGTTTCATCCAGAATAGATTTTCCTAGTATTTCTGAGTTTTGGAGTGCTCCCCTCGCCTCCAATAAATGTCAGAGAGAAAACTTCACCCATAAAATCTTAGGCAGTTGTTCCTAACCCCTCTGCACATTAACATCACCTGGAGAGCTGCTCTTATTTTTTTTTTTTTTTTAATCTTAAGCTGTTGCCCTGGGTAGAGTGCCATGTGTCACAGCAACCTCAAACTCTTGGGTTTAAGTGATTCTCTTGCCTCAGTCTCCCAAGTAGCTGGACTATAGGTGTCCGCCACAACTCCTGGCTATTTTGTTGTTGTTGTTGTTGTTGTTGTTTATAGCTGACCCGGGCCAGGTTCCAACCACCAGCCTCTGTGTATGTGGCTGGCACCCTACCCACTGAGCTATGGGTGCCGCCCCTGGAGAGCTTTTTTAAATAAAAGTTATTTCTACTCACATAGCACCCATACGACTGAATAAAATTTGGAGAGGATTTGGGGCTGTTAATTTTAAATCTCCTTAGGAGAGTTTTCTGAGAGTTTGAAACCTCTTATCTAGGATAAATAACATAGCAGTGAAGAAGCAGTGTTGTAGTTACTCCTGATCTGAGAGGCATCAGAATTTGCCATCCCTACCTCCCAAAGGTAACAAGTGGGGAAACCTGGTTTTCCAACCGACTTAAAGAAATAGATGTGATGTGAAGCCTGTTTCCAACGGGTCCTCTCTGGCTCCTTTGTTCTGCATTCAGACTGATTTGTGAGTACAGATAGCTTCAGTTTTAGTCTCTGGACAAGAATTTGATCTCAGGACATAAATATTCCGCTTTCCTTGCTAGCCATTGGTATTCATGTGCTAGGGTCTGCTGAAGCAAAGAACCACAAACTGGGTAACTTAGTACAAATGAAGCGTGTTGTTTCACAGTTCTGGGGTCTTGGAACCTGAACTCAAGGTGCGGGCAGGACCGTGTTCCCCCTGGATAGGGTCTCTGCTTTTCCCAGCTTCCCGGAGGCCTTGGCAACCTTTGGCATTCCTTGGCTTGCAGCTCAGTCATTCCAATCCTCCCTCTTCATGTGGTCATCTTCCCACTGTGTGTTCTCTGTCTTTGTGGCCATTTCCCCTTTTTATAAGCACATTAGTCATATTGGATTGGGGTATCCAATTAAGTCCTTTTAACTTGATTACCTCTGTTAAGACTATTTCCAGCAAATAAGGTCACATTCTGAGCTACTGGGGGAGGGGGTAAGACTGCAACTTTTTTTTTTTGAGGACATAATTCAACCCATAACACCAATACACCCAAAATGTCTCCCATTTTATGTTTTTATTTCTTACAATTATTACATTCTGAAGGTATACAATAATTACTTGCTTATAAGTAATTCCTTTTCTTTGTTACATTCTGAGGGTATACAATAGTTAACTTGCTTATAAAGAAACATCAGACAAAATGTAAGCAGAAATAATTTTCTTCTGTGGAAAGGTTGTGGCAGATAGAAGTTGTCTCTGGTACAATTAAGGTTCTTCCCCACCCCCCTCTTCCTGCCATGTTCTCTCAGTGTTATTAGTCTGTGATCAACAACAGATGAAGTTGGAATCCCCCAGCAGTCCTAGAATTCATTCATCACTACTTTGTACTCGGGTCCCCTTGGTTCTAGGACGCCAGGGTGGTCGAGCACCTGTACCTAACAAGGCGACTTGCAAGGTCCTGAGTACACTGGGAGAAAACAAATGCTTCAGTAGATAAGAAAATATTGAGCATAATAATAACAGTTGACATTGGAATGTTACAAAGGATAGTAAGCCTTTCGATCTGTAGCTTTATTTAATCCTCAAAAAGAAACCTGTCCACCCACAGGCTAAATTAGGCTGTCAGCCAAGGGAAACCAATGTTGTTGGAGCTCTCACTGATGCCCGGCCTGGTGCCTAGGAGCCAGAGAGATGTGAGACACGGCCCCAGGATTTGTCAAACTTACATCCCAATTGATAAAGTAAGATTGAAGGGGGAAAAAAAAGTCACCCTAAAGCTTTCTTTAAAGAAAAGGGCTGAATTTACGTCCTAGGCATTTGTTCATGTGACAGAGATGGCTGGTTAAAGCCTTTGGTTACTTGGTCCATAGTTATTTTGTAATTCCTTTTTTTAAAAAAAAAAAACAACACTTTATTTGCAGTTTTGTTTTGTTTTTTGGCTGGGGTCGGGTTTGAACCCACCACCTCTGGTATATGGGGCCGGCCCCCTACTCCTTTGAGCCACAGGTGCCACCCTTGTAATTCCTTTTTACTGGCCCATTCCCCTGGGTTGACTCTCTGTCAGAAATTGCCTCAGGCTGCCTAAGAGTGGATTGACTGCCCTAGGATTCCTTGGCTCAGGAATTTGCTGAGGGGACTGCCAAGTGGGTGGAAGATCAGATTTTAGTGTTTTCCAAGCTTTCTTGATGATAAGAATCACATAAGGTGCTTGTTAAGAACAGAGATCCCCAGGTCCTGTCCCTGAAGGTTCTGGTTCAGTAGGTTTGAGGGCAGCATAGGAATCAGTATTTCAGTAAGGATGTTCCCGCTCCCCCCTAACCTGCCCCACGCAGCTGATTCTTATCAATGAGTAACTTCAGAACATTACACTGATGACTTGTGATGAGCGCTGTAAGACAGAAGGATTCTGACATTAGTTTCCTTCCCAGTGGCAGAAACTGCTAGTAGACTACCCAATAACATTCTTTTATTCTTTTCTAGTACTAGGACCCCATTTTTTATTTGTGATTCAATGTGCCCACCTTAAAGAATAAGCTTCTTTGAACTGTTTTTGGTTGTGTGACCAGGTGAAAAAGTGAAAAGTGGTAGGGAGCTGCTGTAAACTGAGCGTGTCTCTCCCTCTCCCCGGATTCATATGTTGAAATCCTAACCCCCAATGTAACGTATTTGGAGATGAGGCCTTTCCACAGTGGACAGGTCACAAGGGTGGAGCCCTTAAAGAATAGGACTACTGACCTTATGAGAAAGGCCTTAGAGACCTGCACCATCCCCTTCTTCTGCCATGGGAGGACACAGTGAACCCAAATGCTTTTGAGTAAGGAAGTCATGGGAGTGCTTGACTTTCAGAATTTGAACGTAGAAGGGCTTTTTGTAGGGTTAATTGGGGCAGTCAGGGTTGGCAAATGATGAGCACATGATCATTTAGGGGAGAGGGTCAAAAGGTCCCTGGAAAAATAGGTCACATGTGGATAAAAAGGAGGCATGCTGGAGGTAGAATCAATAACTGGATGTCCCATGAAGGGAAAGACAACTTATGGTTTCGTTCCCAATGGTGAGTGCAAAAGGCAAGAGTCAGGAGGTACAAAAGTTGGTTGATTTGAAAGGTAGGGGATGACAAAAAAGAGTTTGGCCTTGGCTCGGTAGAACAGTGGGGGCTCATGGGCTTTGGGGTCGGATGCCTGGATTTTAGCCACAAGCTCGGTGGTGAACTGAGCCTTGTAATTCAGCAGTCTCTGCCTGCATCTTGGGTCATCATGGGAGTTGAAGGAAGTGATTGTTGCTAATGAATTCTGTACTGCTGCTACTACTGTTGTATAAAATTAAGAGGCTTATTTGAATGCATATTGTTGTGCTCAGTTCAGGCTGCAGTAACAAAGTCCCATGGATTGGGCGTCTTATACACAACAAAGGTTCATTGCTCATAGTTCTGGATGCCTAATACTAGGATGATCAGGTTCTGGTGAGAGTCCTCTCCTGGGTTGCAGACTGACAACTTTTTGTTTTATCCTCTCCTTTATGAGGGCACTAATCCCATTCAAAGCTCTGCTTGCACGACCTACTTATCTCCTAAGGCTTCACCTTCTAATACCATCACATTGGGCATTAGGATTTCAACACGAATTTCTGGGGTGTACAGATCCTCAGTTGAATGTGCAGAGACACCATAAAACCAGTCCTTTCTAATGGCAGAGTTAGAAAACAAAATGAAGCTTTAAAAAGGGAAAAGCCTGAGGTTGAACCCCTCTCTTCATTGAGGATCTGTTTAATAGGAAATTCTTAGATGTTTTCATCTTCTCTGGATATAATTTCCTGAGATAGTCCTACTATCCTGGTATTAATTTTAATATTTGGATTTGTTTTATTTTTGAGTAACGGGTTATAGTTCTATTAAACTGGGTTTACATTCTTTGAATAGATTTCTACATGTAAGTTTAGGCTCTCTTACGAGATTTTTCTCTTTTCGGTGTCTATTAATGTCATTTGGGACCTCTCTTTGATTCTGTTCCTCAGCCCATGTTTCTCAGAGTAGTAGCCTTTAAAAATCACATTAAACGCAAGTGAGATGGCAAAATAGCTTCACATTTTTAGAGAAGAAACTATATAAATGTAGCATTGGGTTATGTGGGATTGGGAAGTGGAGGAAGCCAAAATTCCGCATATGAGATCTTGACAATTAAGTTTGTGAACTCATCCTAGAAAAAGTACTACATGTCTCAATTGCTGAATATCACTATGCTCACTTTTGAAGTATTCCTTCTGGGTAGCTAGTGCATCGGCCACCCTTCAAAGCGATTTTGGAACTCTTTCTGGAATGAACATCAGAGTTGTTGTACGGCACGTAAAAACGTGCAACCGTAGTAATGAATGCCACTCAGCAAGAGACCACTACGTTTGACAGGAACACAGCTGTGGGACCCTGATGTACCCAGGTTAGGAAATCTTACCGAGTTGTTTGTATACCATGTCAACGTAAGTTTGCAAACTTAATTTTCAGACCTTGTATGATAACTCTGATAATCACTCCAGAAAAAGAGTTCCTTGGAGGGCAGCACCTGTGGCTCATTGAGTAGGGCGCCGGCCCCATATACCGAAGGTGGCAGGTTCGAACCCGGCCTCCACTGAACTGCAAAAACAGAAAAAAATAGCTGGGCGTTGTGGCAGGCGCCTGTAGTCCCAGCTACTCTGGAGGCTGAGGCAAGAGAATCGCCTAAGCCCAGGAGTTGGAGGTTGCCGTGAGCTGTGTGACGCCACGGCACTCTACTGAAGGTGATAAAGTGAGACTCTGTCTCTACAAAAAAAAAAAAAAGAAAAAAGAAAAAGAGTTCCTTAATTGCTTTGAAGGGTAGACCAGGCCCTAGCTTCGGTGAATAGCTTCCCATAGGGAATACCTCAAGGGTGACTGTAGTGGTAGTCAGCAGTGAGGCATGCAGTGCTTTTTCTAGGATGAGTTTGCAAACTTAATTGTTATACTTCTATATAGTGAGCATTCTAGTCAGGAAGCCACAAGACAGATTTTCTATTTGATTTTAAAAGCTGAGTGGTTTTACTGCTTGCTGGAGTCAAAGTCAGATGGTATAACCTAAGTAAGAAATATTGCCCTAACTATAAATATTGGACAGGAAAGGAGACAAGAACTCCCAGCTTTAAAATCCAATAACATCTAATAATATTTAACTCTGTGTTCTGGAGTATTCAGTATGAACTATACTATATCCAAATACCTTCCTTGCATTACAGAAATTCTTGGCCCTGGGATTCTGTTTTTCATTTACTGTCTACCTCTCTGATAAAGGACTGAGATGTTGTTTTGATGATGCCATTAGGATTAGAACTGTGGTAGCCCAACTGTGACAACATCACCTATCGTGAGAGGATAAAAGTGCACTCAAAGTTGACTTCAGATATCAAAGAAAGGGTAAATCAGGGAAGGGGGCCTTTGACCCTGCTCAGGGCTCACTTGTAGTCCTTCTGCCCACCCACCTGAGCCTCAGGGCTTGTGGTTTTCTGTTCCCTGTCCAAGAAAGCTCTTTTCCAGGTCACTGATCACCTTAGGAGACTTTTTCCCATTGCCCCCAGGGTAAAATCTGCAAAGTCTTCCTGCTTCCTATTTGCTCATTTTAACTTATCAAACACTTCTCACCCTTGGCATGTTATCTGGTTTTTTTTTTTTTTTTTTTTTGAGACAGAGCCTCAAGCTGTCACCCTGGATAGAGTGCTGTGGCATCACAGCTCACAGCAACCTCCAATTACTGGGCTCAAGCGAGTCTCCTGCCTCCGCCTCCCAAGTAGCTGGGACTACAGGCACC
>CAUYRH010011823.1:0-14146 GCA_963574655.1 Perodicticus potto | reverse complement strand
AGCAGAATGGAGGAGTCAGCCCCCTCATGCAGTTTCAGAGGACTTTCATTAGTGTAGTTTGAATGTGGGAGGGGGTCTCGAGAGGTGAGGGAAATCATCTTTCTCCTGCAGAGTGAATGATGCTGTGTCCAAGACTGATTTTAGAATTACTGCCTTCCACAAAAGGGGTTAATCTTTTACCCCTTATCTCCAGTGCCAACCAGGACCAAGATAGGAGATAGGGTGTTTCCCAGGAACGCTGGCCTTGAAGCATTCCAGAAAGTTGTGGAGGAGGTTTTAGGGACCGTACCGTTTGGTCTCTGACCCGCTTTCTTTCACTAGCTGCCCTTCCAGGATGGCTATACTCTTGTCAGGGTTATGAAGATTTATAGCAGTGCGGGGAGGGGTCTCCTGTGGTCATGCAATTTGGTTTCTGGCCTGCTTTCTTTCACTACTTGTCTCCCAAATGGCTGTCTTTGACAGGGTCATGGGGATCTCTTCCTCACACCATCAGTAGATGGCAGAACATCAGTAGCACTAAAATCTGGGCCCCCGACAGAAATTTTGGGGAAAAAATCCTCTCACAACCATCCCACATATTACCTACCACCAGTCTCCCATAACTACTTATCTATATTCTTTAGTCTGATTAAACAAGAAAGGGGGGATGATAGAGGAGAGGTGAGGCAGAGGGGTAAATTAAAAAGGGGTTGGAGCAGAGTTGGTCCATTGTATTTCTTTCTTTGAACTCCAAATTCCCCCAGCATCTCTTCTTGGGAAGAGAATGTTTGGGAAAACATTCCAGGCTGAAATTAACAAATCTAAATGTTGTTCCGGAGGGTCCTGCCTGTTCGCTAGACAATGTCTAAGGCAATTTCCTGATCTGATTTATTTAGGACTGACACAGAGAGGAACAGTTAAGGCACTTAAGGAGAAGATTGTAACTGAAATGACTTTTGGAAAATTAGACTGTGAAACTATTAAAAAGTTATTTGCACTTTTTCAGGTTAAAAGATACCACGTTTTAATCCCACATAGGCCTATCAAAGGATAATTCAAATCAAAATGAAAGTAAAAAATTTTTGGCCCCTCCAAATCAGAGACCTGATTTATCAAAGGAAGAAGTACTTTCTGGGGAATTTGGGAACCCAAAGAGTCTTTGATTGCCAAGAGTGACACAGAGCAAAAAGACAAGTCTTTGGAGGCAAAAGGATTAAAACTGAAATCATGATTTATGAATGTATGATTTCAACAAATTTTGTAATCTCTCTTAGCCCCTGTTTTCTACTCTGAAAAATGGTAATACTATCTATCTTGCAAGATTAGGAAGATCAGGCATGCTAACAGTGATAACAAAAGCACTGCAAATGGAAACTGTGTCTGAGAATATTTGCTATCAGCCAACTCTACCTCCCCACCAATGAGTAGAGAGACTTTATTTTTCAATTATACTGTTGTTACTCAGGTGCCTCTTGAGTTTGGATGGGGAAGCTGTTAGCAGTTGTTCCTCTCATAATGCTGCTTCCTCAGTGTTACTTAGGTTGAAACCCTTGAAGATGTGACCTCAGATAAACATCCAGAAACACTTAAAGGCTATTACACTTTACATTCAATATTTTTTATTTTTTGAGTTGAATTTGTCCTCCCTTTTCATTTGCTCCTCTCAAAATTACTTACAGAAATGACTCTTGTGCCTAAAATAGAGAATTTTTCCACGATTGTATGTTTACTAGGAGGAATGAGAGGGTCTCACACCCTTAGAGCACTTGACATAGCAATTTTCCTTCTTTGGACAAACCACAACCCCCAAAGAGCCCAGTTTTTTTAAATCAGTGTATATTTTTCTAATAAAGGAGTTGCCAAAACAAAAACTCTGATTTTTCAAATTGCTCTTAAAGTAGCTGAAATCTAAAATAATTACGTTTTGTTGGTCTCCCTGGCTAACGGTTTTAATAAACAAAATTATATCACCTCAATTCCAACCGCCTCTTTCTCATCACACACAGATACACATACACACACCCTGACACAGTGCTCACGTCACCACAATCAAGGAAAAATAAAGCACACCAGAGCTTATGTGGCAGACTCCTAATTAATGATCAAAACTCCTTGGAGCTAAGGTGCTGCTCTCCCAATAGACAGCTATGCTTACATTTCTCTTTGAAAACAACAGCATGATTAATCTCGCCATTCCTGCTTAAATTACTTAGGTAGAAACAACAAAGCGCTATGAGCAATTATTAAAAACACTTTATTATGTATAATTTGTACATGCTCCAATTTGTGCCGCGTAGGGGGATTTACTTTTCAGGTGTGATGTCATCTGCCGAAGTTAACTCGATCTAATTTTCATTCTGCCATGCCACATACAAAAATACAATTTTCAAACCAAAGTTCTCCTTCTTTACACAAAGGTACACAAGAGTTTGTCAGACAAATAACATTAAGAAAAGAATACTTTGCACGTGACACCATACAAGGCATTATCCTTCACACAGTCACATCTAATGTGTTCTTTTATTTTTGAAACAGCAGGAAAAGAGCCCCTTCCCCCTCAGAGGGAAATGCGGACTTGGTTGCGAAAGCCAAATTCCAGGGGTGAATGTGTGGTCCTCTTAGGCTGGGGAGGAGGAAGTAGGAGGACTGGGGGTGTATGGAGAGGGATGAGGTCCCCTCATAAGCACTTGAGAAGGAAGGAATTGCAGGAGGTTCCTCGGGGACAGTCGCACAGCTTCCCGATCCTGGCGCCCTTGCGTACAGCGCACTGCTCGCCCGCGTCGCACTGCCAACAACCCAACATGTGGTCAGCGGGAAGGAACAAGCCCACACTCCCCGCGGGCCGGTCTCCCAGGCAATTTCTGCCCCCTGAGAGGGAAGATCGGACCCCATCCCCGTCACCAGAAGCCTTAGTTAGGCCTGAAACTCGGGGAGCTTTGTGCTTGTAATTACGGTGAGAGGCCTTTTTTAAAAAAAGAAATTTCAATTATTAGTTCCCCGCCTTTCTTCCAGCTTTAGGGAGGGGAGGGAGCGTCTCCTAGCTCCTTTTCTTGCTCATCCAAAGGAAAAATATCAACTGGACCTTTTTTCCCCTAAGAAATAAACAACAGACTTATACTTTCTCACCATGCCCATTACCTACTTTCCCACTTTCTCATCCCAAGAAGGAAGATTAAAGTGTGTGTGTGTGCACGTGTGCGCCCGCTGTGCATTTTGCCTGGAACTTTCCAAGGAAGGTGACTAGCCCTGAATCGAGATAGTGAAAAAGAACTTAGATTAATAAATCAGACTGTGCTCCAGAAGGAAGCAGGAAGAAATTGGTGGAGCCAAAATTGAGCAGATTCAAGGGCTCATCCAACTCAAAGAATTCTTCCCGAGGTGAAACTAAAAGTTCATCTTCAGGAAATGCTCCTTCCCACATGGATTCTAGAGCTAGTTCCTGGCAGAGCTGCTCAGGTCCCCAAAACAGTTTATCTACCTTTTGCCCTTAGAGACCAAGGGATGGGATAAGGGCTGGCAGTAGAAGCAAATGGGAGCCTTCGCATCCCTGCAAACCCATTACCTGAGTTATTTAGCCACCTTCTAAGGAGAAGGCCGTGTATAAGATTCAGGAGATAACGCTTCCTCTTGTAAAAACGTGGGAAGGTTGTGACCTCAAAACCTTACCATGGGCACTTGGCCGTACTTCTTCTCATAGATGGGAATACGTTTACTCTTGAGCTTCTTCAAGACTTCCTGCAGCGCTTCGATCTGCAACACACCACCCCGGAGCCCGAAGTTGCCGCCTTGGCTGCGAGCCCAGCCCAGGTGCTCACTTCCAGCCCCAGTTGTAAGGATCCCCGACCCGCACGCGCTCTGCGAGGGGACTGCGCGGACCGCGGGGACATCGTGGGGATGGAAACTTAGCGAGCGCTCTCCCAGGTGCTGAGCGCAGGTCCGGGAGCCGCGGAGGCTCCTGTTGCAGAGGGGCCGGGACGAGGGATTCGCTCTCCAGGCTGCCTGGAGCCCGTGAGCTCGGGACGATCTTCGGGTGGCAGCGAGTGCCTGGGCTCAGCTCCCCGCGCCCAGACTCTAGGAATAGGGGGTGAGGGTGGAGGGGAGGCGTGCAAAGGAAGGGACCGCGCAGCAGCCCGAGGGGTCCGGGGCGAGGGGAATACCGACCAGCTCCTTCTCGTGGGAGGCATCCTCCACGGCGGAGTAGATGTCCAGGGCTCGCGGCTGCAGCTCGGCGTCCTCCTGGGCGCGGGTGCCCAGCAGAGGTAGCAGCAGCAGCAGGGCGGCTCCCAGGAGGGGCAGCAGCCGCAGGCGGGGGCTCTCCATGGTGCTGAAACTCGTCGTTGCTGGGGCACTCGGCGCTCCCGCCTTTTATAGTGAGCCGAGCCCCCGTGCGCGAAAGAGGGAGGGGGCGAGGAAGGAAGGGGTGTGGAGGAGGCCTGGGTCAACCGTCTGTAGGCAGCGCTCCGCCGGCGCTTGACGTCAGTGCCCGCCGGGCTCCCGGCGCCGGGGAACGAGGCTCTGCGCAAAGAGGGGCTAAAGCGAAGAGAACAGGACCCTGCGCCCCCAGATGCTGTCAGCCCCGAGGCAAGGGATGCTCCCTGAGGGGCCTGAGCTGAAGCCAGAGGGGCGAAAGGTGAGGGATGGGAAGCGGGAGGGGCCCAGGAAATGGAAAATGCCTTCGGGGCAGTGCACTGGCAGGGGAGCTGCTGCCCACCGCCCGCCTGCCTCGCCTCTCACCCCAGCACCAGGGTGGCACCAACAAGGGAGAATTGCCTCCAGACAGCCACGTTTGTGGAGCACCTTACCAGACACGCTGTGGGTGGGGGGTCAAGTTAAAGGAGAAAGTATGGCCTTCCCCACAACGAGTTCTTTGAGATGGAATGAAAAGAAGAGAGAAAAACAGACCAGGCCTGATTCCACAGCCTTGTGGGGAGCGCAGAGAACAGGACTTTGGTTCCAGGCCTGGCTCTGCCACTTATGAGTTACATGACTTTGAACAAAAATAAAGAAATTCTCCAAGCCTTAGCTTTTTTTTTTTTTTTTTTTTTTTTTGGTAGGACTGGGATTAAAAAGATATACCTCACATAGTTAGCAGTACAATGAAATGAGAGATTAGGTATGTAAAATTCTTGGCCCTCAGCACAATAAACAGTAAGGCTCTCTGTTCTTCCCTTTTCAACTTTGAGGCTGCCCAGGAACTGTGCGCAGTATCTCAGCTTTTACTCAGGGCAAATTCACCCACCGCCAGAACCCTTCCTACCCACCACCTGCCTCTGGCATCCAAGAAGCCAGTGTAGAATAAAAATAAAGGAGGGAAGAAATGCAGCCCCCTGATTATGGAACTATCTCCAGAGATCAGATGTCAGTGGTGAGCGGGGTCCTCGGTAACACTTGAAAACACTGGTTTCTATTTATTTTTGAGACAGAGTCTCACTTTTTCACTCTTGATAGAGCACTGTGGCGTCATAGTTCACAGCAACCTCAGTCTCTTGGGCTCAAGTGATTCTCTTGCCTCAGCCTCCCAAGTAGCTGTAACTACAGGCCCACCACAATGCCCAGCTAATTTTAGAGACGGGGTCTCTCTCTTTCTCAGGCTGGTCTCAAACTCCTGAGCTCAGACAATCCACCCGCTTCAGCCTCCCTGAGTGCTAGGATTTAAAGGTGTGAGCTAAAGCACCCAGCCCTGGTTTTCATTTTTTTAAAGGTTAGGGTCCTTACAGCCTGAATGCAAATCAGAGTTCCTATAGAAGTGATGCTTTTCCTCTTACACCTACAGACCAGTCCCACCTGCTTGCTCCCCTGGCTGCTCTCACCACACCCTCCTTCCTTCCACTGCTCCCGAGTCCTGGACAAGGACCCTAGCCTACTTAATATCTGCCCCTTAATCTCCACCCCATCTTCTCTTGCCTTTCCCTAATCCACAATTTTCTACCGGCCAGGGTATTTCCCCCTAATTTACACTAATAGCTTCCCATCTTATTGAGTGCTGAATCTAAATTCCTCACCCAGCCTTGCAAAGTATTACGTGATCTACACCCTGTCCCCCACCTCATGTTCTACCACTTTCCCCAGACACCTCCACTCCAGCCTCACTGGACTTCTTTTCGGTCCTCTAACAAACAGTTTCCCTCCTACTTTAATACCTTTCCACTTCCCTTAAATGAAAAGGGTCTTCCTGCATATACACAGTGGTTCACTGCTTCTTGTCATTTAAAGCTCAGTTTAAATGTCTATGCCTCATCACTCTAAAGTATCTACTATTTTATTCCCCCAGAGATATATTGCTTAGTTGATGATGTGGGTCATTAAAATCGTTCATAAATAATATGTATCTGGCTACCTCAATTATCAAGTATTTAATTGTTACTCAACTGCACACTGTGAAGCAATTCGAGAAATAATGTCTCTTATGATGAATAACATACATATTAACCGCATCAAAATATTTTGCTTTGGGGTAAATCCAACTTGAAACTGTATGCAACACCTCCCCCAGATCTGCTTTTCACACATACCTTTTGATTCTGCACAAAAAAACTTTAGTGGCAGCACATTTACTGTTTAAACCTCGCAGAGACATATTGGCTCTCACTGCACAAACCATTTCCAATGATCTTAAAAGTATTGTAAGCTTAGGAAGAAAAATAAACTGAAATAAGATTTTACCCTATCCTCATTCGAGAATGTGGGTATTCCCAATGCAATGCTTTTTCTCAAATTTTGTTCTACCCAGACATAAATAATAGCTTCCCCTTTTAGCTACTCCTATGGGGAAGAATCACCACAGGTCAAATCCTGCTGATATTGGGTTGGTGTTATCTTCATGTAAGGGAGGGTACCACATTTAGTTGAAGAGATAGACAAAGGATTTTCAGACAAAGGTGTGAAACAAGCCAGGAGTATCTTTGTCATTTACATTATCACAATTTTTTTTTTATTTTGAACAGAATTACTTTATAAATTGTCTTTAGGAAGCAAGTTTTAGTAAAGCTTAAGACAGTTTCTTCCCAAAGACAGCATATATAATTTAAAACTAGAGAAGAGACAAAAACATGAGGTGTTCTACAGTCTTTGCATTATGCTCTGCAGAATTTAAATATTCTTGTTACTTTGTAATAACTTCATTAGGGAGGAAAGTTCACTTTTTTTTTTTTGGAGACAGTCTCACTATGGCACCCTCTGTAGAGTGCTGTGGCGTCGCAGCTTACATCAACCTCAAACTCTTGCGCTTAAGCGATTCTCTTGCCTCAGCCTCCCAAGTAACTGGGACTACAGGTGCCCAACCACAACACCTGGCTATTTTCGTTGTTGTTGTTGCAGTTGTCATTGTTGTTTAGCTGGCCTGGGCCGGGCTCGAACCCACCAGCCTCGGTGCAGTTGGCTGGCGCCATAACCACTGTGCAACAGGTGCTGAGCCAGAAAGCTGACTTTTGATGATCCTGAGCAAGTATAGAAAAATTATAACTGGATTCGATCACTACTTCTCATGACAGATTTAGAGAAAGGAGCCAGGTCAGCTCACAAAAAAAGAAGCAATGACCAGACGCGTCTTTGGAGATTTACTGTGAGCAAACCTCCCTGAGCTACCCCACCCCCCTGAGACAGAGTAGGCCTCCAGTTCTGTTCTTTTAAATAGCTCAAGTAGAGAAATCTCATCAGCAGGAAGCCAAGGAGCTAGTGCCAGTAGGATCTACTTATAACTTACTGCTATCTGAGAAGAAAATTTAAAAGTCTGGGAAAACCTCTTCTTACTCATGTCTAATTCTCAGAGTTCAGAACCTTTTACTATAAAAATAACTCCTTAATTGATGTGTGACTTAGCAAGAGAACAGAGATTACCTTGTTTTTTTGGTCCAAAAAAAACCCTTTAAAATAAAAGGGGCTGATCAATATTGCTTAATGAGAACTCCAGAGCCCTAAGATGTTAAGTCATGAGGATATCATAGATACCAAAATGTTGTTTTTCCCAAGCTCCAGTAATTCTCCTTTCCTCCCTCCTTTAATTTTGAATAATTTCTTTCCCAATCTAGCCCTGAATAACACTGGCCTTTTAGGCTATCATATTTCTCAAATGTCTGACTATTTTATTATCCATTAACCGTCTCTCCGTTTCCCTGCTTCAGTCAAGTTTTGTTCAATGGTAAAACTTCTGCAGTCTCATTGGCTTCCTAAATATTTATATTGAAGACTGTTTCTCCATTAGCTGCATGTTCCTCCAAGTTAAACATCACTCTGTTCTCTTTGGTACACATTTGGAATCACCTAGGTGACATCCTTTTCATTTCTACAGCTCTCCACCTTCCCTGCCTCCAGAAGACAGATTAATTCCCATTAATGTTTATCCTCTGCTTAGTTCTAAGCCTTCCGAAGGAGCTGTTATTCACTATGTCCTAACTAAACATCTTCATCGCTATCTGAAAGAAAATAATCTACAAATAAAGGACACTTGGAGCTGGTGCTAAATCGGGAGGTGTTGGAGATGTGGTAGGAAACAATATGTACTTTACAGACCGCCTGTGAAGGAGCAAAGCAGGGGAAATTAGACAAAGCTTTCCGGTAATTTTTTAAAGCTTTCAATTAAAAGGCTTTCAATTTCAAGACTCAATTTTAAAAATCTGGATGCCCTATGTGTCCACAGTGCTGCTCAGTATTACAGGGACTGCTGAGGCCAGTTCTTGCCCTTAGGGATCTTTGGGTCTGGCCAAGTCCGCAAATACACATAAACCAACAGCTCAGTGAGGTGACAGTCCTGAGAGAGAAAAAGGAGCTGAGAGAAGTCGGAGATTAATTCCTTCTAGACAGGGGAAGTATCAAGAGAAAAACGACATCCTTTGAATGAGCAGCTAGGCCTTGGAGGATGGGTGGGATTTTAATGAGAATAAACATCCCAGTCTGGGGCCTTTGGGGGCAAGTGCACAGCAAGTCCAGTCACAGAGGCAGGACATCAGGGGCAGCACTGAGCACTCCGGGTTGCTGGAGAGTAGGGTGCGTGGGAACGTGAGAGATGGGGAAATGTAATGAGAAATAAGACTGGAAAGGAACATGGAGCTGAAAAAATCCAGAGCAACAAGACAGTGTTCCAATTTAGGATTAAATGAATGGGGGATAGAAGCATAGGTGAACCCAAAAGACTTCGTTTTTCAAATACTGATGGTAAAAACAAGCTTTGGACCTAAAAAGTCTAGGCTAAGAAAAGTGTCTCTTGTCAGGGAGGTAGCACTGACAAGGAGATAGTTGCCCAAGGACAAGGAAACATTTCCCTGGATCCCAGTGCAACGTACCTGCACTTCCTGTCCACAGCTACCCACTTCTTGTACTCTAACTTTTCTGGATACAGACCTACCAGTTCAAGTTAATTTCTCAGCTTGGTATCTAAATTTCTCATAATATTGTCCCGGTTATAATTTCAATCTCATTTTCGTCCACTCCCAACCAGTCCTATCAGGTAGATATCTTTTATTTTGCATATGCACCATCCTTCTTTTTTAATTTTGCACTGAATTAGAGGAATAGACTAGGGTTATGCTGCCATAAAAATCCCAAAATCTCAGTGACTTTTAAAAAAATGCACAGATATATTTCTCTCTCATGTTACATGTGTATCAAGAGTTGGTGGGCTGGGTATGTTGGCTCATGCCTAGCCCTCTGGGAGGCCGAACCCAGCAGATCCCTTGAGCTCTGGAGTTCAAGACCAGCCTGAGCAACAGCAAGACTCCATCTCTACTCAAAATAGAAAAACTAGCTGGGAGTGGTGGCGGGCGCCTGTAGTCCCACCTACTTGGGAGGCTGAGGCAGGAGGATCCCTTGAGCCCTGGAATTTGAGGTTGCTATAAGCTATGATGGTAGGGCTCTAGCTGATGGCAACAGAGTGAGATTCTGTCTCAAGAGAAAAAAAGAGTTGATGGAGTGTTCTGTTCATCACAGTCACTCAGAAACCCCAGACTGACAGAATAGCCACCATCTTTAAAGTTGCTGATTGTGTTCCAAAGGGAAAAAAAGAACTCTGGATAGTCTTGAATAAGTAATTAAAAGCTTCAGCCTCAAAGTGATACAAATATAGAACTGCATTAATGATTATCATGGGCCTCTTCCTTTCTCCATACCCTTCCCCCATGCCTTGAATGTCCTATGCCTTGAACATCTAAAAAACTCATGCTTCAAGACACATCTCTGAAGCCTTCCACTTCTCCAACCCACCACCAGGTCTGCCTTGCCTTTGTTGCTACAGATCTGTATATACATATTTATTAACATGTCTAATAATGTCTGTCTCACCTGGAGATCTGGGACGGCAGAGAATGGATCTAATCAACCTTGTATTCCCAGTATTTACCATGGTGCCTGATACACAGATGTGGAGGGAAAAGTTAATTGCTATGAAATAAAAGATAACCTGCAGACACTAACTAGATGATCATTCAGTAAAGTATACGAACTATCATAGAACAGATTTACCAAGCAGATTAGAAACACTGTCAATTTATTATCTAGAAACACCATTATCATCTCCATATTAAGAAAATAAAAAATGTGCCAGAGAGGAGTGAATTGTTTACCAGCTAGTCGGTTTCATAAGCAGGATTTCTGGAGTCCGGAGTGCAGACTCAACAATTCCTCTAACAACTAAGTGCATTTCAGTTGCAAGATAGAAAACCTTTCCCAAATACAACACTTGCTGGGTTACTAGGAAGAGGTGTCGTCTCCACACTCGTTTCGCAGACTTCTGTGTTGCTTTCCTCTCACACTCTATGGTGCAATAGGGAAAGAAAACTGGAACAGGGTCACATCCTAAAGAATCCCGGGTGTAAACCTTGTCCCTGATCCCCAATCTCCACAGTGTTTCCATGACTTAGATCATAGACTTGGAGAAGTGATTCCTGTGCCAGGCAGCACTTTGGTTTTGATGGCATCTAATGTCGCTTTTTAAACCACAATTTTCAGATTCTTCTATCCTTTTAAAACTCATCTATGCGAAGTCTATTTCTTTTGACATAAACTATAACCTCAGGAGAAAGAGAATACCATCTGGCATGATCCAAAGAGGCAGAGCCTGAGGGCAAAAGTATATTTTATAGGAAGAAAGATCGTCAACTGGTCTCTCCTTTATTTTTTAGGGGATCTCTGGCCCTGACATTTATCTGCTTGTGCATCAGCAGGAGTATAATCTGGTTCTGGTTTTAACAATAGATCCATCATGTTGGCTTGGCTTACCTGCTAAGCCAGGGTCTGACCTCTCCTGTTCTGCAAGCTAGATGTATTGGCATTCAGAGACTTTCTGTACTTCCCATCAAGCTTCCTCTCTAAAGCCAGCCTGGTGAGGCCTGACAGGTGGATGGGCTAGCAATCATTCCTTAAGCTCCTCCAACATTTGCAAAAATCCCATGGGGACTGAACTTGCTGATCAGGAAAGTGAAATTAGAGTGGGACTTTGAGGAGACGGAAGTCTGGAGAATAGCAGGCTTGCCCAAAGTCATGTGAGTCAATCTTCCTCTTATTATTATTATTTTTTTTTTTTGAGACAGAGCCTCAAGCTGTCACCCTGGATAGAGTGCTGTGGCATCACAGCTCACAGCAACCTCCAATTCCTGGGCTCAAGCGAGTCTCTTGCCTCCGCCTCCCAAGTAGCTGGGACTATAGGTGCCTGCCACAATGCCCGGCCATTTTTTGGTTGCAGCCATCATTGTTGTTTGGCGGGCCCGGGCTGGATTCGAACCCACCAGCTCAGGTGTACGTGGCTGGCGCCTTAGCCCGCTGAGCCACAGGCGCCGAGCCGCTTCCTCTTCTTATTAACTGACTGCTGCAAGATAGTTGTTTGAAAACCCAATTTAATTTTATAAACAGGATTGTAGACAAGGGGGTGCTTGTGTTTCTAAACAGAAAAGCTTACACAGCTTAGGGAAGGCAATCCAAGCCATCGGGTGTGCCAGGAAACACGCCTTAAAGCTACATTGGCCATAGAGAGTTCACCGTTTAGCGGGATTTAGGGAGGTGACAATAGAGACAATGGGGATGGTAAAAACCCTCAATTCCTCTCATTGTCCCATATTCCCTTAATGTTTCACCCTTCTCTAGGAAAGCCAGCTCTCAATCATACTCTCCTGTCTTCAACCAGCTCTGGGACCTCCATACCCACCCATCTGCGGATGTGAGCTGCTCCTCTCTTCTCTGTATGTCATGGAAATCTGTGGCTACACACTAGCTCTGGCCATGTACCATTTATATGGTACACAGTTCACAAATACTTAGTGTCCCTCTTTGGAGGGGGATTATACTTTGGGACTCTGTTGAACCCATATGTGACTACATGATTGGCTTGGCTGATGACATATACACATACAAGTAGACATATGATGCGTCCTCCCCATAAGGGAGTTTTTTTGTTTTGTTTTGTTTTTTTTTTGAGACAGAGCCTCAAGATGTCACCCTGGATAGAGTGCTTGGCATCACAGCTCACAGCAACCTCCAACTTCTGGGCTCAAGCGAGTCTCCTGCCTTTGCCTCCCAAGTAGCTGGGACTACAGGCGCCTGCCGCAACGCCCGGCCATTTTTTGGTTGCAGCTGTCATTGTTGTTTGGCGGGCCCGGGCTGGATTCGAACCTGTCAGCTCAGGTGTACATGGCTGGTACCTTAGCCTATTGAGCCACAGGCGTCGAGCCGCCCCCATGAGGGAGTTTTAAAAGCCAAAGAATACTTTGCTCTCTTTCTCTTTTCCCAGAATGACTTGCAATGTTCCAGATAAAGGCAACTCTGTCATCCTGGGTTCTGGACAGTTCTGGAAGGAAGAAAATGTTGAGTGTAACTACAAGCAACCTCCAGTGAACACATAATATGAGCAAGAAATAAACTTTGGGGGCTATAACCCCTTGAGGTTTTAGAGTCATTTGTTACTACAGCATAATTTAGCCTAATATGACCAATACAGTTAAACATCTGTGTGCCCATCAACCCTTCTCACAGATAATATTAGTATCCACTATTGCAGAACAGATTATGGCAACACTTAGTGGCTTTAGGCCTGTCTACGGTGGCCCATGTGATAATCCCAGCATTTTGGGAAGCTGAGACAGGAGGATCACTTGAGCTCAGCAGTTCAAGGTTACAGTGAGCTATGATTGCACTCCAGCCTGGGTAATAGAGTGAGACTCTGTCTCAGAAAATCAAACAAAAAAACTTAGTGGCTTAAAACAACACACATTTAATATCTTGTCATTGCTTGTGGGCCAGAAATCCAGGCATGGTTTGGCTGCATCCTCTGCTTCTGAGTGAGTCATGAGGCTACAATCAAAGTGTTAGCCTGGGGTCTCTCGCAAGACTGCAGCCCACAAAGTGTGGGCTAGGGTCTTAGTCATGTCATCTCAAAGTTCATCTGGGGCAGGATCCACTTCCACAGTAACTTGGTGGCTGTTGGTAGAATCCAGTTCTTCACAAGCAGTTGAACGGACGCCTAATTTGCCTGCTGACTCTTGACCGGAAGCCACCTCACTTCCTTCTCAGCTGGCCTCTCCATGGGATCCAGCATGTGAGAAGAGATTGGGATAGGACATTAACAAACAGAAGTCACAGTCTCTCCCATCACCTTTGCATTTTCTATTCACTGGGACCAGCCCACTCTCATGAGCCAAGGATCACACAAGGCTGTGGACAGCAGGAGGCCGGGATCCCCGGAAACCATGTTGGAAACTATCTACCACAACGTCTCTCTCAACAAAATAAAATAAAATCAACAAGAATAATGTAAGAAACTAAGCTTGAATGGTAAGAAAGAGGGGAATTTTATAACTGGGGCTCTGAAGCCAGAAAGGTTTCAAGAAATGCTAGAACTAGAATTCAGCTCACTGTTATTTCCCCTAGACAGATAAGTGGAGAATTAAATAGCAATATAAGACAAATTGCATTCAACTGAAACAGAGGCTAGGACAGCAATTGCTAATTGAATTGTTAAATAAATCATCCGGACAATGAGTGAATTAAAAGTGCAGAGACACTGAGCTCTTTAGGCTGGGGCAATAAAAAAAGGTAGGTCTGGCTTGGCGCCTGTGGCTCAACGGGCTAAGGCGCCAGCCATGTACACCTGAGCTGGCGGGTTCGAATCCAGCCCAGGCCCGCCAAACAACAATGACAGCTGCAACCAAAAAATAAATGGCCGGGCGTTGTGGCGGGCGCCTGTGGT
>CAUYRH010011822.1:0-11723 GCA_963574655.1 Perodicticus potto | reverse complement strand
GCCTGAGCCCGCCAAACAACAATGATGGCTGCAACCAAAAAATGGCCAGGCGTTGTGGTGGGCGCCTGTAGTCCCAGCTACTTGGGAGGCAGAGGCAGGAGACTCACTTGAGCCCAGGAATTAGAGGTTGCTGTGAGCTGTGATGCCACGGTACTCTATCCAGGGCGACAGCTTGAGGCTCTGTCTCAAAAGAAAAAAAAAAAAAAGGCTGGGCACCTGTGGCTCAAGCAGCTAAGGTGCCAGCCATGTATGCCTGAGCTGGCGGGTTCGAATCCAACCCAGGCCCGCCAAACAACAATGACGGCTGCAACCAAAAAATAGCCGGGTGTTGTAGCCAGCACCTGTAGTCCCAGCTACTTGGGAGGCTGAGGCAGGAGAATCACTTGAGCCCAGGAGTCGGAGGTTGCTGTGAGCTGTGATGCCACAGCATTCTACCCAGGGCAATAGTTTGAGGCTCTGTCTCAAAAAAAAAAGAAAAACTGAGGCAAGAGGATCGCTTGAGCCTGAGTTTCAGGTTGTTGTGAGCTGTGATGCCATAGCACTCTACGGAGGGAGACATATTGTAACTCTGTCTCAAAAAAAAAAAATAAATAAAATAAAAATAAAAGTCTAGAATCACCATCAAATCTAAGCTTCCCAAACTGAAACAAAAAATGAGCTGCCAGGAATCTGAGCACTTTAAAGAAAGGTGTGTAATTTTCTTCCTACTAAGGAAAACTATATAATGGCCTTCAGCTTGCTGCTAATAGTGGCTGCCACTACCAACAGCAGTGGCACAACTACCAACAGGAGGGGACCCAACACCACTCTGAACACAGAGCCGCATATTCAAGCAACCAATGAGGTAAGCAGTCACCAGCTAACGTGGCTGCACCGCCACCACCTCCCTGTGCAGGAAAGCTGCCACGCAGACTTGTAGTTCCTCCCACCACCTCTTCTGGATGAACATGAGCCTTGGAGAGAAGCGGCAGAGGGAGAATGAATGGGGTAGCAGTGGACGTGGGTGCTCAGCAAGGTTCTCAGCCTACTCACAGTTCTTCCACCTGTTTCATACGCAGAGATACACTGCCGGCCTCCTTAGTTATGCGTGTCCTGCACAGAGGGGGCACAGCAAAAGCATGCACAAATTAGTGGGATTAATCCACAGGGATCAAAGCGGCAGCTCCAACAGGTGCCAGGATGGTGGATGGATAAAGTGGGAGAGACTAAGGGATCATTCAAGCAGTCAAGGCCATGAATGAAATCACAGTAATGAAACAGTAGGAAATTTAAATTAGAGGGTTAGTTCACCTTCATTTTCCTAACACGTCTACCATGTTTAAGGCAGATGTTTCTATACCGTAAATAATGACTAGTAACCTGACAGAGCGTTGCCAGGGAACAAATGGACTACCCTCAGAGAGAGATTTTACTCAGTGCTAATAAGCAATGTAGTCACATATTTGATCCACTTTTTTGTTCTCATATTTATGCCTCAGGCCATTGGCAAGAACACAACCTCAAACCCCTCATGCTATGTTAACAGTACAGAATCTATAAACACACAAATAACTCTGATCTTTTTGAGGTTCACTGGGGTCAGAAAAATTCCATTATTCTATCTAAACTCTAGTGGGAATGCATTTTCTGGATATTTCCTAAGTGTCTAAAGCTGTTGATTACATTTACATACCAAGAAAAGCCCTAAAGGAGGGAATAGGTCAACATGGTGGCCTGACTACAAAGAAGAGGACACAGCCAGTCTATAGAAAACGAACCCCATTCTCAGAACAGAAAGCCATGGTAGAAAGAGAAGCTCTCTCAGTAGTCTTTCCAAGAGTCATAGCGGCAGGGTGAAAATCTAATTTCAAAAAGCATCTCAAACCAGTTCAAAGGCAAAGGTTAAAATGGCAACGATTATAAAATTTCTGTTTAGGAAAAGAAACTCAGGAACACTAGTAGAAAAAAATAAAACAAAGGAAAATAAGGTATCAGTTAGGGATTTCAGACTCCAACATAGGTCTGTGGGCTACACGTGACCTGGTGAAGCAGAAGGAGTGCAGATGGGTCCAGAAGCCTGAGGACATGCCTGAGGCTTGGCCGGCCAGGGCGGGAAAGTAAGCCTCTGGCCCTGTGTGGCCAACTATGTCACCCTTACTGAGTGTCAATCTGCTCCTGCCGCAATGCTATGCTTCCTTGCTCTTCCAGAAGGTTCTCCCGAGAGGCTGACTGGGCTGGGTCCAATTTCTTCACGTATGCAGCTGGCACAAAACCCTGACGATCATTCACTTCCACTTTCCACCAGTCCTAAGGGGGAAAAGGGAAAACTGAAAGCAAATTCCTTCTTTGAGGGATGATCCAAAGAGGCCTATGTGTATATAAACACACAAAAGAGGGTTCTAATCATTTAAGACTGTGACAGTATCAAAGTCACTTTGAGCAATTCCTGAAAATTTAGTACCTTCCTGACCCTGCCTGGGGAGGGTCCCAGGTGCAACAGCAATGCCACCTACCACAAAGTCCAGCCTCTTAGTACTGTGCTGCCCAATACTACTGCTGCTAGCCACACAGACCCACTGAACTGTCAGTAAGTTGAAATTAAATTCAATTAAAAAACTCAGTTGCTTGGCTCGCCGCCTGTGGCTCAACGGGCTAAGGCGCCAGCCATGTACACCTGTGCTGGTGGGTTCGAATCCAGCCTGGACCCGCCACACAACGATGGATGCAACCAAAAAAAAAAGGGCTAGGCATTGTGGTGGGCGCCTGTAGTCCCAGCTATTTGGGAGGCGGAGGCAAAAGACTCGCTTGAGCCCTGGAATTGGAGGTTGCTGTGAGCTGTGATGCCACAGCACTCTATCCAGGGTGGCAGGTTGAGGCTCTGTCTCAAAAAAACAACAACAACAATGAAAAAAACTCAGTTGCTTAGCCATATGTCAAATGCTTACTATCACAAATGGCTAGCAGTTACAATGGAGGTAGCATAGACATAAAATTCCTTTCCTTACCACAGAAAGTGCTAGTGGACAATGCTGCTCTTAAATTAACCAGAGCTAGACCACAGGCCTGGTTTAGGCTTAAATTAGAACCCACAGAAAAATAGGAATCACAGGTTTCCTTGTACTCTTATGACAAGGATAAATGAGGTGCAGGGCTAAGGAGGCTTTTACTTATTTAAAGGATCACTTGCACAAGCATTATAGTAAGGAGGCTCTTGGCAATGCTCGAGAATGTTTCTCTAGCCTTAACCAAAATGGGAAGCAGGCTCCTTTTTAGGATCAGTAAAATAATCTGTGATTAGCTCAGTGCCTGTAGATCAGCAGCTAGGGCGCCAGCTACATACACCAGACTTGGCAGGTTCGAACCCTACCAGGCCTACCAAACAATCACAACTATAACAAAAAAAACAGCCAGGTGTTGTGGTGGGCGCCTATAGTCCCAGCTACTTGGGAAGCTGAGGCAAGAGATTCGCTTAAGTCCAAGAATTTGAGGTTGCTGTGACCTGTGACACCACGGCACTCTACCCAGGGCGACAGCTTTAGGCTCTGTCTCAAAAAAAAAAAAAAAAAAAAAAAAAAAGGGCAGCACTTGTGGCTCAAAGGAGTAGGCCACTGGCCCCATACACTGGAGGTGGCAGGTTCAAACCCAGCCTTGGCCAAAAACTGCAAAAAAAAAAATAGATAATGTGTGATAGATCATGAGCCTCACTTCAAGGCTACTGTCACCAGAAAAGTACCAAAGACAAAAGGCTGATGAATTCAGATTTTTAAAAAATAATAATTACTATTATTATCAGAGAAAACAAAGCTGCTGACATGAGGTTACAACTGTCTTCACTTATCTGCTGGACAGAGATGTACAGTCCAGCATAGGAAACAACAGGTACAAGTTACAGAGAAATAGACCTAGTTCAACAAGTGAAGAATTCCACCTACTGATATCCAGTTGTGAAAAGCTATCCTTGGGAGTGTGACTTCTTTATATTACTTGTATATATATTGAAGAAGACACACTGTGACCTTCTTGATCACAAGTAGTACTGGAAAAAATGGTATTAAGTGGGAGATTGATGAGGAAACTCTAAAATCTCTGTGAATTCCAACCAGTCTTACACTGGGGAGACATACCACCCAAAGACACCCAGTTAAGCAAAAGCGGCACTACCAGTGTGAAACACACACACGCTATTATATTCCAGGCCTTGCCTTGTTGGTACTGTTGAGTAAGGTGAGAATATCTCCCTTTTTCATGGTGACCTCTCGAGGACTCTTCTCCTGGTAGTCATAGAGAGCCAAGACAAGCTCCTTCCCTGTCTCATCATCCATTGGGGCCACTTGTTGCTGAAAGTCCAAAGGAAAGGCATATGGTAATGGGTGTCCACGGTGAGTCATCTGAGCATGCAACAACAACAGCTGTACTATGTTTACCAAATACACTTCTATGATCACTCTCCACTGAGGCTACCAAGAACTTTAGCTCCTTGATGTCTTTTGAAAATCTCATTTTAAACTCACGATAAAACTTTGTGTCACAAGAATTAACAGTAAAGCCAGAAGAATTCTGCCCATGAGCATTATACCTGTTGCTCGTATCTGGGACCCTCAACTTTTCCTTCCCCCAACACTACCCCCAATCATGACTGCTGAAAGCAAAGGCAAGTTTACCCGGCATGACTGTGCTTGCTCTCGCAAAGCCTGGATGCTGCTGCCGTAGGCACTGAGATCTGACATCAAAGCCTCATGTTTCTTCAGCAGAGCCTGGAACAAAAACCACCATGGAACACTCACACAGGGCCAGGGCCTCCTGTCCCCACTGCCTTGCCAAATGTCAATCTCCCGCAAAATCTTTTGTAGTTACATGATGATGTGATCACTTCTGGCACTTGCACTCTCATTTTTTAAAATAAACATTTAATTTGGGGAAAATATTGTGACTTATAGTATTATCTTTTCATCCTGCTTTTATATATTTAATTGTGTGGTATTTGAAATATATAAAAAGGCATAATGACCAGGGCAGTGCCTGTGGCTCAGTGAGTAGGGTGCCAGCCCCATATACTGAAGATGGCGGGTTCAAACCCGGCCTCGGCCAAATTGCAAAACAGAAAAATAGCTGGGTGTTATGGAGGTGCCTATAGTCCCAGCTACTCGGGAGGATGAGGCAAGAGAATCGCCTAAGCCCAAGGGGTGGAGGTTGCTATGAGCTGTGTGATGCCACAGCACTTTACCGAGGGCAGTAAAGTGAGACTCTGCTTCTACAAAAAAAAAAAAAAAAAAGACATAATGACCAGCACACATACTGGAGAATTCTCTACCAATCATTTTTTTTTTTTTTTGAGACAGAGTCTCAAGCAATTGCCCTGGGTAGAGTGCCATGGCATCATAGCTCACAGGAACCTTCAACTTGGGCTCAAGCCATACTTTTGCCTCAGTTTTTCTATTTTTAGTAGAGATGGGGGTCTCATTTTTGCTCAGGCTGGTCTTGAACTCATGAGCTCAAGTAAGCCACCCGCCTTGGCCTCCCAAAATGCTAGGATTACAGGCATAAGACACTATGCCCAGTGAATTCTCCACCAATCTTAAGAAACAAGTTGGGCTCGGCACCTGTGGCTCAACGGGCTAGGGCGCCAGCCACATACACCTGAGCTGGAGGGTTTGAATCCAGCCCGGGCCCGCCAAACAATGACGGCTGCAACCAAAAGATGTCCGGGCATTGTGGCGGACACCTGTAGTCCCAGCTACTTGGGAGGCGGAGGCAGGAGACTCGCTTGAGCCCAGGAATTGGGAGGTTGCTGTGAGCTGTGATGCCAAGGCACTCTCTATTCAGGGTGACACCTTGAGGCTCTGTCTCAAAAAAAAAAAAAAAGAAACAAGTTGAAGCAGGCTCCACCTGTGCCTCATGCATCACCACACTTGGTGCTTCATCATTTTCCACTGACACCATCTTCAAAGTTTGCCAGGTCTCCTATCTTTTGGGAGAATCGTATGTAGTTGATATCAATATTCAACTCCTTCTGGTTTTTGTTAAGATTGGCAAGAAAAGTGATAGGTCCAGGGACTATACCTAGACCTTTATGAATAAAATTTAAAAGTTTTAGTCAAGGGCCAGGAGTACTGTAATCCTAGCACTCTGGGAGGCCAACGTGGATAGACTGCCTGAGCTCAGAAGTTTGAGACCAGCCCAAGCAAAAGCAATATTCTGTCTCTACTAAAAATAGAAAAACTAGATGGGCATTATGGTGGGTACCTGTAGTGCCAGTTACTCAGGAGGCTAAAGCAAAAGGATCATTTAAGCCCAAGAGTTTGAGATTTGAGTGAGCACTTTAGCTATGGTGGCAGAGTGAGACTCTTTCTCAAAAAGGAAAAAAAAAAAAAAGCATCTTGGTCAAAAAATGGTTGTCCAGGGCCGGGCATAGTGGCTCACACCTGTAATCCTAGCACTCTAGGAGGCTGAGGCAGGTGGATTGCTTGAGTTCACAAGTTCGAGACCAGTCTGAGCTAGAGTGAGACCTTGCCCCTAAAAAACATCCAGGTGTTGTGGCGGGCGCCCGTAGTACCAGCTACTCAGGAGGCTAAGGCAAGTAAATCGCTTGGGTCCAGGTGTTTGGAGTTGCTGTGAGCTATGACACCATGGCACTCTACCCAGGGTGAGAAAGTGAAACTGTCTCAAAAAAAACAGTGGTTGTCCAGGAACAAGACAATTGCACATATGCGTATGTGTGACTGTATGTTGGGATGGGAGTGTGGATGCTGATAGCATGTATGTAAGCACAGGTACAGGGAAGACCACAGATGAAACAATAATGGTCAATGTTAATAGCTGAAGGTGGGTGGCAGGTAGTCTTCTCCTGTCCACAAAAAAAAGGAAAAATGGATGAAAAAAGAATCACAGTGATGCTGCACTGCACATCTCTCATTGCTTCTCCTAACTGGCTTCTCAACTCAAGCCCGTTCTGTTACCCTGGCAGGAGCAACACTTCCCAAACTCCACGTTACCTCAGCAGAGTCCTCATCCTTGCCATAGTCTGTGCTGCCCACAATGGGCTCCTTCTCACGCATCCAGGACTCAGCCTCATTGGCGTCAGCAAAGTACTGCTGGGCCTGCAGAGAGTCCTCTAGGTCCTGCCGCCGCTGGGAGGCCTTGGCCTTCAGTGCTTCCCACTTCTGGTTCAGCTCATTCAGCTTGGCCTTTACTTCCTCTGCAGCAAAATGGCCTGGGGAGGATAGCAAACAATGTATGTTTACACCTCACAGAAGGACAAAAAGAGGGCTTTTATGTGTTCGGGACACTTTTGTCATTACGTTTTGGTGAGCTGTGCTCGTCGTGATTCTGATTTTTATGAAAGGCTGGGGTTCCAACCCTATAATAGACTTTCTGATTGCTTACCTCCTGAAACCACGACCTTTATTTAGTTTGTAAGAAGATAACCCAGCTGACATTAGTGAGAGTATCATAAGGAAGTAATGGCAAACACAATCCCATCACAGTTCTCTGTCACTGAGACTTCCACACACAGGTGCCCCCTTGGCCTCCTCACCTACTTCATCTCATTTAATCCTCACAACTATATAAGAGAGAGAGGGGGACTATTTCTCGTTTCACAGGTAAGAAATTCAGGCACAGAAAGGGTAAGGTCTAGTCAAGGTTATATAGGGAAGAAAGAATGGGGATGGTACTTGATCCCACAGCCTAGTCTGCTATGACCAAATGGCCATGCTCTTGGCTAAAGGAGGGGAGACACAGAGAGTAAAGCCTCAAGGGTGATAATCACTCACCTTCCTCCACCATGGCATTCCCCTTCTGCGTAACTGCCTTGATGCGAGGTTCATGCCCAGCAATTTCTGCCTGTAAGGCTTGGTGTTTCTTTAGCAGATTCTGGACCCCAATCAAATCCTTGCCTGAAAGCAAAAACCACTCTGTATTTATCCAACCACGAAGAGAAGAGTCAGCACTAACCTGTCGCTCTTGGCTATGAACACGCTTCATAATTTAAACCTGACCCTGCTTATTCTGACACACATCCCCCTTACGTGTCAGGGGCTCAGCCTTTTCAAGTTCCTTTCCTCTCTTATGGAGGCAGACTGACCTCTGTTGGTAGATGCAGCAATGGGCTCCTTCTCTCGAATCCATGTCTCCTCATCCTCTACATCGCGAAAGAGCTGTTGCAAACGCAGAGAATCGGCCAGCTTCTGCTTTCGGGCAACCATGGGCTCTTTGAGAGCTTCATAACGGGCCACAAGGGCTTCCTGTTTTTTCTTGATGTTCTCAGCATCAAAATGGCCAGCATCTTGGAACTGGCGGGCCTGAATAGTGATGCCATCAATTCGGTCCTGGAAATGGGAAAGAGTCTTGAAATCTCGGACCAGTGATAAGTGACTATGTATTGGACTTTTCTAGGCTGACTTCGTTATTTCTTTTTTTTTTTGGTTTTTGGCCAGGGCTGGGTTTGAACCTGTCCCCTCCGGCATATGCCTTTGAGCCACAGGCGCCACCCTCGTTAATTCTTTTTTTTTTTTTTGAGACAGAGTCTCACTTTATAACTTGGTAGAGTGCCATGGCGTCATTGCTCATGGCAACCTCCAAATCCTGAACTTAAGCGATTCTCTTGCCCCAGCCTCCCAAGTAGCTGGGACTACAGGCGCCAGCCACAACACCTGCCTATTTTTTGTTGCAGTTTGGCTGGAGCCGGGTTTGAACCTGCCCCCCTCAGTATATGGGGCCAACACCCTACCTATTGACCCACAGGCACTGCCCCTGACTTTGTTAAGTGTAGTTTTCTCATAAATGAAGAAAAATTATCATGGTCCTTTTTGCTGCTCCTAAAAATATTCTGTCATCTTCTTCCCTTATTTTGGGTTCCCAGAAAGCTCCAATGGAACAGTTTAATTTGATCAAAAGTACATGTAGCACATAGAGCTACCTAGGAAAAATCAACACATTTCATCCTTTCATCCCTCCTTAAACTAGTCTGGTCTTGAAATTACTTGCCATTCTTCTCTCTTTTATTTTTATTTATTTATTTTTTTGAGACAGAGCCTCAAGCTGTCGCCCTGGGTAGGGTGCTGTGGCATCATAGCTCACAGCAACCTCCAACTCCTGGGCACAAGTGATTCTCTTGGCTCAGTCTCCCAAGTAGCTGGGACTACAGGCGCCCGCCAAAACACCCAGCTATTTTCTGGCTGCAATTGCCATTGCTGTTTGGCAGACCCGGGCTAGATTTCAATCTGCTAGTTCTAGCGCATGTGGCTTGTGCCCTAGCCACCTGAGCTACAGGCACCGAGCCTTTCTTTTTTTTGAGACACAGTCTCACTATGTTGCCCTCAGTAGAGTGCCATGGCGTCACAGCTCATAGCAACCTTTGACTCTTGGACTTAAGCGATTGTCTTGCCTCAGCATCCCAAGTAGCTGGGACTACAGGCGCCTGCCTTAACGCCCAGCTATTTTTCTTGTTGCTGTTGTTGCAGTTGTCATTATTGTTTAGCAGGCCCAGGTAGGGCTTGAACCCGCCAGCCTGGGTGTATGTAGCCAGCACCCTACCTACTAAGCTACACGTGCCGGCTCTCTTTTTTATTTTTACTGAGATGAGGTCTCATTCTGTCACCCAGCTGAAGTACAGTGACATTATCATAGTTCTCTGCAACCTCCAACTCCTGGGCACAAGTGATCTCTCTGCCTCAGCCTCCCAAGGAGCTGGGACTACAGGGAGGCATCACAATGCATGGCTAATTTTTCTATTTTTTTGTTGAGATAGGGACTTGCAATTGCCAGGCTGGTATCGAACTCCTGGGTTTAAGAAATCCTCCCACCTTGGCCTTCCAGAGCGCTGGCATGACAGGCATCAGACACCCCACCCAGCCCCCTCCTAGAGTTTCTGCATTCACTTGCTCTACACATCCTCCCTCCCAATTGACACTCTACCTGGTGAGCAGCCACATCTGCCTCTAGCAGGGCGTGCTTCTTCTGTAGGTTCTGGACATTGGTAAGATCTTTGCCATAGTCATCTGAAGCCAGGTGACCTTCCACTTCATACAGCCACAATTCAATATCCTCAACATTGCGGTTAAATTGCTGCTGCTGGTTAGCTTCACGAAGTTTTATTCCTAAAGGAGGCAAGTTCGATTTCCTGTTGTTTAGCATTATCCTTCTATTTATTTATTTATTTATTATTTTTTTTTGAGACAGAGCCTCAAACTGTCACCCTGGATAGAGTGCCGTGGCATCACAGCTCACAGCAACCTCCAACTCCTGGGCTCAAGTGAGTCTCCTGCCTCCGCCTCCCAGGTAGCTGAGACCACAGGCACCCACCACAACGCCCGGCCATTTTTTTTGGTTGCAGCCGTCATTGTTGTTTGGCGGGCCTGGGCTGGATTTGAACCTGCTAGCTCAGGTGTACATGGCTGGCACCTTAGCCCGTTGAGCCACAGGTGCCGAGCCTTATTTATTTATTTTTGTAGAGATAGAGTCTCACTTTCTTGCCCTGGGTAGAGTGCCATGGCATCACACAGCTCACAGCAACCTCCAACTCCTAGGCTTAGGAATTTATTTCTCTTGCTTCAGCCGCCCGAGTAGCTGGGACTACAGGCACCCGCCACAACACCTGGCTATTTTCTTGTTGCAGTTTGGCTGGGGCTGGGTTTGACCCCATCACCCTCGGCATATGGGGCCGGCGCCCTTCCCACTGAGCCACAGGCACCACCTAGCATTATCCTTCTATTGACACTACTCGTAAACAATGTCATCTTAGTAAAGGTTTTAGTTACTACTTCATTTCTGTCACAAAGATAAAGATAACAAATTATAACCTCTGTTCTACCTATTAGAGGCAGAACTGAAAGTCTGAAAAGCATTCTATCTCCCATGAGATAGGGATACTTGAGAAATGGTCTTAGCTCATAGTTGAACTTTCATTTTCAGAGATGAGGCCCAATTCAGGTCCTTCTCTCTCAGCTTCCCTTACACACTAACACTAGTAGGTTCAACACTCCCAACCAGCATAGTCAACATTTACCACCAACCAGGACACTCACCCACATTTACCAAATTAGCAAAGAACAGGAACCCAGGCTTAGTAACTCCTACATGCCCAAAGTCATCTACCTTCACCTTACTTGCATGGTGTGTGTCCCTAAAACGCGCTTAACCAGGAAGGAAATTTTAGTCCCCCAACACTCCTGTCACCATCCATTGTGTAACATTTTCTCTTACCTTTCAGTTCAGTGGCCTCCAGAAGTTTCTTCCACAAACTGATGACCTCATTCATACGAGCCACTACCTCATCCTTGGCATAGTGGTTGACGTCAATCAACTTTTGCCCAGCTTTCTCCAGGGCATCAATGCGGCTCTGGTTTGCTGAGAGCTCAGCCTCAAAAGCCTGATGTTTCTGTACTTTTCCTTGTAAGTTGGATGGGTCCTTCCAAAAAAAGAAAGAAGGGAGTAGTTCTATCTTGAATCTGAGTATGTAAACTTACCTTCATACTAATCTTTTTTTTTTTTATTAAATCACAGCTGCGTACATTAGTGCAATATCAAGGGGTACAATGTGCTGGTTTCATATACAATCTGAAATGTTTTCATCAAACTGTTTAACATAGCCTTCATGCTTTTTTTTTTTTTTTGAGACAGAGCCTCAAGCTGTCACCCTGGATAGAGTGCTGTGGCATCACAGCTCACAGCAACCTCCAATTCCTGGGCTCAAGTGAGTCTCCTGCCTCTGCCTCCCAAGTAGGGAGCCCGCCACAACGCCCGGC
>CAUYRH010011821.1:0-24487 GCA_963574655.1 Perodicticus potto | reverse complement strand
AAAGAGGAAAAGTCACCATCCTTCTTTAAGGCTGCATAATATTCCATGGTATACATGTACCAAAGTTTATTGATCCATTCGTGTATCGTTGGGCTTTTGGGCTTCTTCCATGACTTAGCAATTATGAATTGGGCTGCAATGTGGTGGTGAATTTTAAAAGATTACTCTGTCTGTTAGTTTTCACATTGGGCTAGGTCTACATAGCACTGAACATTTGGTAATTACTTAGGTTTTATCTCTATAAGAACTTTGCAAGTTTCCAGCCAACAGGGTTTATTATAAACGTTCTTACCTTTAAAGTCCTACAGCACCTGGCAGTTTTTCTTCCAGAAATAAGGGTATTGTTTCTTCAGCATCTCGAATCGATCTATATTAGTCTCTGACAGTTATTAATCATTCCATTACTCTTTGATACCCACCTTTTAACTTCTATTGAATCCTTCTTTATCTCTAGCTATTCCGTAGTGTCTTTCTGTTCCATGAGAGATGAGATCTAAATTTCAAGCAGCAATGGCCTTCACTTTGTAAAGAAACTACTCATTTGAACTTCAGGATTCTCCCATGTAATGGGCTAGTTGGTTGACAGACATGTAAACCCTAAGCATTATAATGAAATTCCCTGGGACTCGAGTCTGATACCTGAACAACAGGGGTTTAAACTGTGTGAATTCACTTACACAGAAACTTTCTTCCATCTCTGCCATTTCTAACACATGAACTCAACACCAAATTGGAAGTAACTGAAGCACTTTAGTGACATACAGAAGTAAATCTCAGTGAAAATCTAGTCAAGGGGATGAGTCAATTCAGTACACACTATCTGGGGGAAGGGCACACTTATAACTTTAACCAAATCTGGACGTAGTACAAAAATAAAATACAAAAACAAAACATAAATACCCCTAATATTCCAAAATTTTAAAAACTTATTTTTGCCTATTTATATTTATTTTGCCTATGATTTCTATAATACATTAAAACAAACATAAAAAGTAAAATAAGGTATAAAAAACATAATGTATAATATGTATAACATGCAAATGATAGCATGTGTTCATCAACTTTATGCTATCAGTAAGGCTTTCAATCATGAGTAGACTATTCATTTTTAAGGAATCAAAAGTTATACATGGATCTTTAGACTGAACAGAGGTCCGTGCCCCAAACCTTGTGTTAGTGGAGGGTTAACTATACATACCTATCTTGCCCAACTCATTCTAAATGTTCAAAGTTAAAATTACATGAAAGGTCAAAATAGCACTGACACTTCCATTCAATCTAGGATTTAAACACACAGACCTCTTTAGAAAATTTTGCAAGTATCTATGCTTTCCTTTAAACATCTGGTTAACGTACAATTCATACTAACCAAACAGTTGTTATTACAGTAAGTCCCCAAGTTATAAACATTCAACTGATCTATGACTTGCATTTATGAACGGAGGCTACTAAGGTAATAAGTAAATGTATCTGTTCCGAACAACATACATGTTCAACTTAATAACAAAACTACAGAACCTATCTTGTTCAGAACCCGGGGACTGGCTGTAACAAAATGTTATTTTTTGAGAAGAGCATTCTTTTGCTAAATAGATGTTACAAGGGTAGAACTGAGACTGGTGGTCATAGTTCACAAAGAGATAGATTCAACCTTAATATATTAAGACCATTTTAATAGTCAGCATTCCAATAAATGGATTGACTACCCATGGGTATTGGGTTAGTCTCTTCAGGGAATTAGGATAGAATCTGATGAACCACTTGGCATTAATGAGAAATTGGACTAAAAGATCTTTAAAATCCTATAATGTGAGGTGTTAAGACCTAATCACAATTTCTGAGTTTAGTTTTTTCTTAAATCAGTCTCTTTCTAACAATCAGATGTGTTAGATAAAAAAGACTTTTTAAATTAATTTTTATAATGCTCAGCCATTTAGAATAAGGACTTTTTAAAGATCAAAGACATATAGGACACGTGAGATATACTTGTTTTTTACTAAAAAGAGAGAAGTATCTGCCAAAGTCCATATATTAAGCTGGATTTATGATAGTTTGCCCTATAGAGTAAAAAAAAATAGTTTTAATGAGTGGAAACTCGAGCCTACTGTCTGATAAACCATCTATATATAAAGTTCTTCTCAGATAAATGCAGTGAAGACACAGAGAATGCATGACTTTGGAGGTTTGAGTTGTTATCTGGAGAAGCAGTTAATTTGAGTCACAGACTGCTTTGGAAATGCAATTAAACAAAAAACAAGGGGTTATGAGTATGGGACAACATGACAGTGCTTCCTTTCTCATCATTTTCCAACTCTACATTATTTAGAGAAAATTTATTTTTAGAACACGTAGAATAATTAGTTTAGGTTCCATAAATAACGGTCTCATGTTTACTTGTTCTTCAGAAGTTCGAAATCAGGTTGAAGTGAGCTTCTGACCTGTAGAATCTCAGAGACAGCTTTCCTGAAACCCATCTGCACTCCATTGTGGTCCTAGCAGTAGAATTGGGAAGAAATTTTAATCTTTATGTTTAGACAACACCTGAAAAGGAGCTACAGGCCTCAGAACCAAGAACAAAAAGTCCTGGGAAGGGAATGGTTCTTCAAGATAAACGCCTCTAAGAAGTTTGCTGAGTTTCTATGACTCCAGGGCCAACCCCTGAAATGAGGAGAGAGCTGATAGACTAGAGATCAGGGAAATATCTAGCAGCAACCCAACAGGGCCTTAAAACATACACATTCATCATTAAGGCAGGTACTCAAGTAATACTCCTATTATTTAAAAATACTATAATTGACTGAACTTAGCCCAAGTTCAGGGAAAATGGCAAGTCAGCTAAAGGGGTTGACAAGCTAGAGCTGATCAAGAGAAACCGTCAGAACTGATATCCTGTGATACACGACTGCTAGAGGAGATAAATTAAGAGCTGAATAAAAATACATGCACTTGAGAATTTTTCAAGTGAAGCATAAAGATTTCCCAGAGCTAAAAGATATAATTTCCCAAATTAAAAATTCAACAGATGAGTTGAAGGGTAAGTAAGGCACTACTGAGGCCCAAATTAGTGACTTGGAAGATTAAGTGTGAGAAATCTCACATTATCTTAAAGTACAGAGCGAACTAGAGAGATGAAGATCACCCAGGGAAAATAAAATAAGAGAATTAAAGGATAGAATGAAAAGACTTAACATGAGAATAGTATTAGTTCCAGAGGAAAAATAGGAACAGATGGAAGAAAAGCAAATAAACAAATATTGGAAGGAAAGCTTCCCAGTGATGGGGGAGATACCTGAGTCTACAAAGTCCCAGGGCTCCCTGTGGGCTGGATTAGTGAGAAAAGACACATGACAAAGCACATCCTGGTAAATTTCTTAATCTCTGAAAGTAAAATTTTCAAGATAAAAAAATCTTGCAGACTTTCCAGATGAAAGAATAACATCAAAAATGGAAATGAAAGTTAGGTTGAGAGTGTCATCACCAAATGGAGGGGTAGAAGCCATCTGGCTTCACCCTCCCACACAGAAAACCAAAGGCAGCTATCCAGTGCCAAGACCATTCCCAGGAATATCCCAGAATTCAAAAAGGAAGCTGCGATGATCCCAGGGGCCACAAAGAAGTGAAAAACTTAGAGTGTAAGGTGAAAGAAATGGACCTTGCTAAGGCTGATAATGTTCCTCTCCACGCTGCCAGGCACCACCCAGGAAAGATCCCCCTGGACTCATGGTGCCCACCCTGGAAAAAGTAAGACCAAGACAGACATCTAGCCTCCCACTACCTTGGATTCCTTTGCAGGGAAACTGTTTATGCTTCAATTTGTGGAAAACATCATTAGTGGGGTAAATAATCCTGATAGCAGAGAGAAAGGGTGAAGGCAGGGCTAATAACCTCCAGCACAGGAAACTCAGCAGCTGTTCTTCATCTCAGTCAGGTCATGGTAGCCATTTAGTAGCAAAGCACTGCCATGGGCACACTCCGGTTGTCTCCTGAGGGCATCCCATCCGGCTGGGTCCATTCGCTTCGAAGGCTTAGTGCACCATTGAGTGCTAAAAAGGAGGCAATGCTCTCAGGCTAAGGGAGCTCAACAATACACCCCAAACCTCCAGACATACTTTGGAAAAAGCAAATTAAACCAGAAGGGAAAGACTGGAAAAATTAAGTAACCTTTTAATGTGAAAACAAAAACATAAGTCCATAAAATTAAGAGCAAACATGGAACCATGAATTTTCCAAATGGACAAAAGAAGCAGCCAGTGACTGACCTTCAAGGAATGGCAACATGCAAGCTCTCAGTTCAAGAATTCAAGGTAACAGCTTTGGGGAAACTCAGCAAACTCCAAGATAACACAAAAGAAATCAATTCCAAATATTATCAGAGAAATTTAACAGAGACCAAAATACGAATACTAGTAGTAGTGATAACTATAGTGAAAGAAATCCTGGACCTGAGATTTACAACGGCCAAACTGAAAAATGTACTGGAGAGGCTTAACAGCAGACGGGATCAAGCAGGAGAATCAAGGATCCTGAAGATGAGCTGTTTGAAAATACACAATCAGCGGAGAAGGAAAGTAAAGAAACAAAAAAATCCATAAGAAATGCTTAAGAGATGAAGAAGATAACTTCAAAAGCCCAAATCTACACATTATTGGCCTTCATGAGGAAGTTGAGAAGGAGCAAGGGATAGAAAACCTATTCAAAGAAATAACATAAAACTTTCCAGACGTAAAGAAACATACAAATATCCAGTCATGGGAAGGTGAAATATTACTAAAAAGAGTCAGCACAAATAAGACTACCCCATATCATAAGATAATACCACTCTCAAACGTCAAAGACGCAGCAAGAGAAAAGAAGGAAATAACATTTAAAGAATCTAGAATTCATTTGGGACCATCATTGCAGTGGAATTACAGACTGTAAGGTAGTGGGTGACACATTCAAACTTCTGAAAGAAAAAATCTTCCAAATGAGAACACTGTACCCAGTCAAGCTCTCTTCAAACATGAGGAGATAAAGACTTTCCCAGACCAAAAAAAAAAAAAAAAAAACAAAACAAAGCCTGAAGGAATTCATCACCACCAGACCTGTCTTATACAAGAAATAATAAAAGGAGCTTTCATTCTGAAGAAAAGGATACTAAATGTAACAAGAAAACTTCTGAAGCTATAAAACCCAGTGGTATGAGACAAATTCAGAATATGCTAACACTGTAATTGTGGTGTATAAACCACTTATATCTTTAATATGAAGGCTAAAATACAAACCTACCCAAAATTATTACTACAACAATTTCTAGGAGATAAGCAATATAAAAAGATGTAAATTGAGACAATAAAAAGTCAAAATGTGAAAGGGATTAAGTTACAGTGCAGAGGGTTTAGTTTTTCCATTCTTTGTAATCAAAGTTGTCATAAGTAAGTTATGACAGCTTTTTTCATAACTTTATTTTTTCTTTTTTGAGACAGAGTCTCATTTTGTCACCCTGGGTAGAGTGCTGTGGCATCACAGCTCACAGCAACCTCAAACTCTTGGGCTTAAGCGATTCTCTTGCCTCAGCCTCCCAAGTAGCTGGGACTACAGGTGCCCGCCACAATGCCCGGATTTTTTTTTGTTGTAATTGTCATTGTTATTTAGCAGGCCCAGGCCAGGTTCAAACCCACCAGCCCCAGTATACGTGGCCGGCGCCCTAACTGTGAGTGCCGAACCACTTTTTTCATAACTTATTGTACGATTTTTTTAAGCCTCATGGAAGCCACAAAACTAAAACTTATAATACATAAATTAAAAGAGAAAGGCAAGGAATTACAACATACCACCAGAGAAAATTACTTCACAACAGAGGAAGACAATAAGAAAAGGAGATGATTGCAAAATTATCAAAAAACAAGTAACAGAACAGTCGTAAATCCTTACCTAGCAATAATAACATTAATTGTAAATATACTAAATTCTCCGATTAAAGTCAGACTGGTGCCATACATTTCACCTTCAACCTGAACTAACTAGCAGCCAATGGAACAGCATCTGAGAACCACTGAAAGAAAAGCATTCCAGTCCCGAAATCCTCCACCCGAATGAAAGGAAAGTGTTTTAGGATGTGGAAAACTTCTGAGACTCTCATCACCTATGGACTACCTATGAGGAAAACACTTCAGAAAATTTCTTAATCAAGAAAAAAGTCAAGAAATGTTAATGATTTGCATTATTGTTCCTAAACTATCTCACCAAAAACAAAAGAATTAGGTAGGAGAAAGAAAAGTAAATATAATCTAAATGTAAACAACAAAAAGATGACAAGTACTGACAATTAGCAAGCGAATTTGAGGGCCTTCCGATGCCTTTGCTGAGCGCGTTCGTTCATTTGCTTGGTATGTTTTTTTCTGTTGGTGTATTTGCCTTTCAATGTCAGTTTATAAGAATTCTTGGTATTACAAATGTTCACCTAGACAGAAGGTGTCTGTATTGTAATTGTTTCTAGATCTATTACTTTCTAATTGCGTTGCATTGTACCCAGAGAATATGGCTAGTAAAATCTTTATGGAGACTTTACCTCTTTCATGTTTACATGGATGGAGCTGGAACATATTCTCCTTAGCAAAGTATCTCAAGAATGGAAAAAAAAGTGTCCAATGTACTCAACCCTACTATGAAACTAATTTACAGCTTTTATATGAAGGCTATAACCCAATTATAGCACAAGAATATGGGGAGGGGAGGGAAGGATGGATGGAGGGAGGGTAATTGGTGGGTCCACACCTACGGTGCATCGTGGAAGGGTACAGGTGAAACTTACTAAATGCCATGAAGGCTATGGTAACCAGTTTCATGAAAAGAGTTCAAATTGTATACAAAACCAGCATATTGTACCCTATGATTGCATTAATGTACACAGCTATGATTTAATTTAAAAGAAATTTAAAAATTAAGAAAAAAAAGAAAGCTATAGATTCTGAGCACAGACCAGCACGCGCTTCTCTGCTGGGTACTGATCATGGTCCGTGATCAGCTGAGAGCCATTCTGGAAAGTCACAGCAGAAGTGTCCTTTGTTTACTGGGGTTGGAAAAGCAGGAACATGAACAAAGGAAAAGCCAAAAATGTATCTCACTGAAAAACATACAATAAAGGAGGCAATCCTAAGAAATTAAAGAAATCAAGTTTGACAGGGAAGGGATAGGAGAACCTGAACTGGTAACTACAAATTTTGATTTAATTGAAATAAACCAAAAGTTACTGCAGAAAATAAAAACAAAACTAGTATTTTAGAACAAATCGAAGGGAAGCTCGAAGAGCTGAAAGCAAATAAAGAGAAAAACATCAAATGATAGTGTCTGAATGTGAAATAGAGAGAAAAGTAGAAGAAAACAGAAGCATATTTAAGAAACATTATTTAGAAAGAAACTACAAGGTCTATTGGCAGTAAAGCTATAAAAGACAAGTGATACGAATATACAGGCCATCCGCCTACCAACAACTCATGAATCTCCTGAAAGTGCTACTCCTCCTGGGTTATTTTATGCCAACTTTATTCTAGAATCTTGAAATAAAGTCTAAATTCCTTACCTTGAAATTTATGACTTTCTGTAATGTGGTTCCACACAATGTTTCTCAGAACTGCCTTCAAAAATAATTCTGATGGCAGGAGTCTTGTGAGTTTCTATTCCATAACTTGGAGGCAGATTTAAAACTAGTTTTCTATAATTCAATCTTGGTCAAGAGCAAGGCTTTCTCAACCCTCCACCTTCGTTCTGGATGCTCCACCTCCCTCCCAACCTGGCAGGTGTGCTAGGGTGGAAGTTAGAGATGGGAATAAGTCCTTCACCATGGCGGAACACTGTCGATGCGGGGTGGTCCTTTGGAGGGGGTCAGACCTGGAGACACAGGTAAGAAAAGCAATGGGCACCCTGTGCGCTGGCCTCGGCACCACGCTGCCTTTACCAGGAGCTATGACCTTCTTTAAGAACTTTTGTTTCTTCATTTCCCTCTCCTGTTTTCAGGAGCCCCGCCCCTCTTTTCCTCCAGCTTCTTGTTTTTAACTCATTTCTTTGAGTCAAGAAACCATCTACATGTCTGACTTCAGATCTTTTATTTCAGACTTAATTTGACTAAATATTGAGTATTTGCAACCACCATGATCCCTCAGTGAACAATTCCAGACTCTTGTCTGGTTCTGATATACCTCAAGCTGGAGGAAAGCAGCAGCCCCTTTGGGGGTATAAGTGGAAGGAGGAACCCACAAAAATAATCACGAAATAGTACATCGGTTTGCCATGAAGTCACATTGTACGCCCCAAATTTTATACATGACTGATTCATTCTCTGGGAAGAAGTATTTCCCTGTTTCTTTGGTGTCTCTGTCTACTTGTGGTTCTAAGCTACACTTAGACTCTTAGCTTTTTCACCTTAATTACCCTTCCACTTCCAATTTCAGGTCCTATGGCCACACTCTAAATGCTTTTATCATCACAACTGCCCTCTACCCAAAATACTACGTTGACCAGAAAGTCAGAAGCTAAATTTCCAACCCTGGTTCATCCTAATGTCCACCTTCTCCAATCGTACCTGGATTGCTGATTCATCATTGCTAAGGAAAAATCACACAACCACTTAAGATTCATATCACTAAAAATTCATAGCCTCAAACTTTATAACTGTCCAAAAATTCTATAGCTCTTCTTCAGGGAAAATCTCTCTCCTCTTCTCAACAGTGACTATTTTTATACTTTTCCACCTTCCTCCAACCTCTGAACCACATGCTGCTCACTTCACTTTCAGCAAACACCCTGACTCGCTGTTCATAAAAAAAATAGAAACCGTCAGTGTGGAATTACCTCAATTCCCCCACCAAACCCACAACTTCATCTGTTTCTGAATATCTGCCCATGGTCTATCCTCCTTTCCTTGCTATAATTACAGAAATTAACATATGCTCCCATACGTCATCCTTCCCTTTTCATGAATTATTTTGGAGAGATAAACAGGAGTTTGTGTGGAACAATACCGGAGGCCCCCTCCACAGTGCCTGCCAGAAAGGTGACAGACTGGTGGCTCCCCCCTCTCCAGTAGCAGAACCTGCTATGATTGTCGATGTCTCACAGGTGTCAAGCTCCATCAGCCCAGGTATTCAATACCCATGGTAGTTGGTACCATCTGTGAGATATCTGTCTGTGGCTCCCCTGAGTAGGTGGTAGCCAGATCCAGACTCCTGTCATATGCTCTCTCCATCTAGGACAAAGGATAACAATGGGAAAGTTAAAGCCCCTTCCTGAAAAGATTGCTCTCCTCTGGAGCCAGCTGTACTCAAAAGTAAGGCACGAGTGGATCTAATGAATTTCAGCACATGGTGTCTTCTTTAATCATCGTGCAAGAACAAGTAGAGGTCCCCTTGCTCCAGGGATACGAGTTGACCTTGACACTTCCCGCCTTTGATACCACCCACCTCAGACTGTGATTATAAGCACAAATTCATTAAGCATTATACCTGGGAGCTCTGCCACCTTCAAAGACTCAGGAAAGGGTAAATGTTATTACTCCCGAGAGCCTTCTCATTAGACACCATCTCCCTGGAGTGCTAAGTTGAGGTAGGGAGACTAGAGCCAGTCTGACTTTGTAGACCTTTAGGAGAATAGAACGACCTTCTTTTTGTATTGTGGGCTAAACAATGCACTATCTCAAGTCATTTGTCTGTAACGTACTGATAGTATTAACTTCATGGAGGTCTTAATTAAATTAAATGGCTTCACATGTAGGAAGTACTTAGCTTGTATCTGACATGCAGTTGAGCACTCAGGGGAAGTTTAAAAACATAAAGCACATCTTCAAATGTTAAGCGTTTCCCAAATCCTTCACCCATGACCAACCTCTCCTGGGGAGTAAAGATGTCGCCCCAAGACGCCGTAACTACCACCTGTGACCTTCACCTCACTGTTACGATGTCTATTTAATGGCATGGCGGGTCTCACTCTGCATCTCACCTCCTTCAGGGCTCTTGATATCTCGTAACAGAGCATTCTAGGTCATTGCCAATGGAAAATTCCCCACGGTGGAGCAAAGTGCTCTGCGAATTGTGACATGAAGATCTGACCTCCCCAACATCCAGCTTTGATAAACATCAAAGTGACATGAATCAGAGAAATCACAGCTCAAACCATATCCTAGTCACAGAAGCAGGCCATGGTGACGGAGAGCACAGGATGGCGAAGAGCGATAACAGCCCAGCACACCAAAGTAAATGCAGGGCAGCGCAGGCCACGCAGGGCTAATCAGTGGCTTAAATGAGTAGGGCACAATTTTGTTTAAAAGTCTCATTTTTAACCTTCTCCAGGGTAGGAGAGTGAATGGATGGATTCATCCAGCAGTTGGACTGATGGTCCGATTTCCTGGCCCTCCACCAGCACTAATTCGCAAGATGGCAGCTGGCAGCCCCTCTAAATCCTCCTCCACCTATGAGGTGGCAGATGGCTCCAAAAGAGACTTTCCATGGGACTAGACGCAGGGTCTCACTGCATGTAATTCAAGAGCCAAAGAAGCAGATTCCACCGGGTGTTTTTTCAACAGATTTCATAATAAATGATTAGTATCTATCTTCCTGCAGTTTAGGGCAAGTCGTTTCCTTAAGTTGCCCTGGTATTTTGCTCTAACTCCATTACTACTTGGATTATAGTTTACTTCTATACTATACTTCTATACAGGTAGGTTTTTTCTCGGTTTTATACTTTCCTCACACGTGCGGAGAACACAAACAATGGACTTCAAATCAGAGCATTTGATCTCTCCCTGTGCTTAACTTCCCAGGAAGACGTCACAATTGGCCCTTCATGGTAATCAAAGGGCACTCGAATCTCCTCCTCTGGAAAATCACAGCTCCCAGGAGGCGCGGCAAAGGGAGACGGCACAACTCTCATATCCTCAGTTTGGTTTTGATTTTGAGAGTGAGAAAAGATGAAAGAAGATGAAAACAGACTTCAAAACACTCAGCGAACTCCTGTCTTTACAAAGAAAGAAAATAATGATATTCAAAATACTACAGAGCGATGTAAGCTGTGTCTCCAGCACTCAAACCAAGAAAAGACCTTTCACAAGAGAAGTCTTCTGCCACCTGCCGTCCTAGACATCTACCCCGTCCAGCAGCAGCTGTTTCTCTAGCCGGCAAGCTTTACTTTCATGCACTCCCAGTTCTGGAACGTGAAACATTTCAATACCCATTCTGTTCACAATATCATCACCCCATAATTCCTCACTGAAAGTGGACGGTGAAGGTGCCCTATATTAAGCCACCTAAGTGTCCATATAGCATCATTTAAATCAGGAGGGACTGAAGACGTCACACGTCTATTAAGAACGTCTTAGACTTAAGTGAGAAATTTCACATTCCATGCAAATAGAAGCTTCTTATTTGTTATTAAGAAGTTTAAAAAAAAAGAGTTGAAAAAATTTTGAAAAACTTTGAAGACAGTCAAAACAGATTCCCTGGAGAGAGTTCTGGAGCTGTAGTGTGAAGTGTAGGTCACCTCAACAGTTGCTGGGCCCTGGACTCAGAGAGGACGTGTGGGCAGAGCAGGTGTTGGAGAGGGACAGATGGGGCGGGTGGAGCGGAGTGCCTGGGGAATGTGGTGTATTGAGGCACAACTGGTGATGACTGTCATTGCAGAGGGAACTGACTGGGTGAAGTCCCTGCAGGCAGAGGGTGCGGTGCAATGGGCACGTGGGGCACTGGCCAGTCAAGATGGACCACAGGAGATGCCCTCGGCTCTTGAACTGTGGTGTGATTTTAGTAACTGAAAGAAAAGTGGAAGGAGCAGTAAACACGGCACCTCTCACTGACTACCACGAACAACAGCAACTTGCTGAAAGACTGAGGCATTGGGTCTTATACTTCACGGAGGAAACTGGACTCAAATTACATAATCTCCCCAAATTCTCCCAGCTAGTGAGTGCTGGAGACACATTATGCAAAGGCAGACTCTCAGATCCAGAACATTTCATTCTACTTGTGCCAGAAATTATGCTGACATAATTTATTTTTAATTTCATAATATTATGGAGGGTACAGATGTTTTGGTTACATGAATTGCTTAGACAGTTTAAGTCAAAGTTATAATTGTGCCCCTCACCTGCTTAGTGCGCACTGCACCCACTAAGTGTGAATAACGCCCCCTTCGCCCACTTCCCCCCACTTGCTCTCTATTGAGTTTTACACCAAATGTGCCCATGGAGGTTGGTCAATTAGCTCCAGTTTAATAGTGAGTGCATGTGATGTTTATGTCCTCACTCTTGTAAAACTTCTTTTAGAAGAATGGTCACCAGTTACATCAAGGTTGTTGCAAAAGGTATTAGTTCACCATTTGCAATGGCTGAGTAGCACTCCATTGTCTAAATATACCACATTTGATTAATCCACTCAGGTACTGACAGGCACTTGGATTAGCTGCACATCCTTGCAACTGTGAATTGGACTGCAATAACCATTTCCATGCACATTTCTTTTTGGTGAAACGACCTTTTTTACTTTGAGTATAGACTTAATATATAAGTGTATATATTAAGTTTGGAACGCCTGGATGAAATGGTAGGTCTACTTTTTGTTCTTTGAGATACCTCTGTACTACTTTCCATAAAGCTTATATTCTTTTGCAGCCCCACCAATAGTTCATAAATGTTCCTTTCTCTCCACAACCACACCAACATCTGCTGTTTGGGGCTTTCTTGGTAAAAGTCATTCCCACTGGAGTTAGGTGATACCTCATTGTGGTTTTGTTTTATTTCCCTGATTATTGGAAACATTGAGCATTTTTTTCTCATGTTTATTGGCCATCAGTCTTCTTTTGAGAAGTTGCTGTCTGTGTCTTTTGCCCATTTTTTATGGAATTTTTGACTTTTTCTTGTTGATTTGCTTGAGTTCCACAGATTGTTATTAGCCCTTTTTCAATGTATAGCAAGCAGATAGTTTCTCCCACTCTGTAGGTTACCTATTCAACCTATTGATTGTTTCTGTGGCTGTTCAGAAGCTTGTTAATTTAATCAGGACTAATTTGTTAACTTTTGTTATTGCTGTAATTGCCTTTGGGATCTTCTTCTAAAATGCTTCGCCTAGGCTGATGTTTATAAGAGATTTTCCGATATTTTCTTCTAGATTTCTTATAGTTTCTTGCCTTCGGTGTAAGGCTATTCTCCATCATGAATAAATTTTTGCGAGTGGTGAAAGGTGTGGATCCTGTTTCAACCTTTCACGTGTTGCTATGGATTTTCCAGCACCATTTGAATGGAGCTCCTTTTCCCCCGTGTATGTTATTGCTGCATTGTCAACAATCAGATGGCAACATGAAGATGGTTCTGTATCTGGACTCGCTGGCTGGCCTGTTGGTCTGTGTTCTCCGACCCGTGCCGGTACTGAACTGCTCTACTTACCACAGCCTTGTGGTACAGCTTGAAGTCTGGTAAAGTGATGCTTCCCAATTTGTCCTTTTTGCTTAAGATTGCTTTGGCTTTTCCAGCTCTTATCTGGTTCCATGTGAAATAAATATTTATTTTTTCTAGATCAGTGAAAAATGATGTTCGGATTTTACCAGGGAGTGCATCGAATTGGTAGATTACTATGTGTCGTATTGACACTTTAACAATCCTGATTCTGGTGATCCATGAGCATACTATATTTTTCACTGGTTTACATCCTCTGCAATTTCCTTCCTCAGTGACTCCTAGTTCTCCCTATAGAAACCTTTTACAGCCTTGGCAAAATATATTCCTAAATATGTAGTTTTCTTTGTTGCTATTGTAAAAGGTATCGAGTCTTTGATTTGATTCTCAGCTTCACTGTTGTTGGTATATATTAAAACTACTCATTTATTATACATTGATATTGTAACATGAGACTTTGCTGAAATCATTTATCAATTCCAGGAGTCTCTTGGCAGAATCTTCGGAGTTTTCTAAATATAGAATCATATTATCAGCAAAGAGAGATCGTTTGACCTCTTCCATCCCCTTTTGGATAGCCTTGGTTTACTGGCCTCGACTGATTGCTCTGGCCAGGACTTCAAGCACCGTGTGGAATAGAAGTGGTGACAGTGAGCATACTTGTCTAGTTCTAGTTCCAAAAGGGAATACTTTCAATTTTTCCACATTCAGTTCTACACAAGGAAAGATGACCACAAGTCTACAATGCTCTAGAATTTAGAAAGCACTTTCACTTAGAGTGATCTTAGAATCAAGACAGGCACCTAGATACTAAATTCAGTGTTCAAAGATGTAACAGAATCAGAAAGGTTCTCTTTAGGATGACTTGACTGTTAAGTCATCCTATAAAACATTTACAATTACATAGAAGAAAATTTTTAAGGTCTTGGGTTAGGCAAACAGTTTCTAGATAGGATATGAAAAACATAGGCTATAAAATTAAAAATTGTTAAATTGGGATTTATTAAAAAACTTTTACTCTGTGCAATACTCTATTAAGAATACAAAAAGATAAGCCCTATTAGAAGAATTTATTTGCAAATCATATCTCTGAAAAAAGACTTTTAACCAGAATATGTGGGGAAAAACTGTAAAAATTCAACATTTAGAAAAGCCAGTTAAATTTTTAAGTGGGAAAAATATTTTAACAGATATTTCAGCAAAGAAGACTACAAATGGAATATAAACTCAATATTATTAGTCTTTAGGACAATGAAAAAATCAAAACCGTAATGAGACACAGCAAATATCTATTCAAATAGCTAAAATCAGTGGCACTGACAATGTCAAGTCTGGCGAGGAGACAGAACACCTGGAACCCTCACGCTTTGCTGCAGGAAATTCAAAATGGCACATCCAGTCTGGAAAACACTCGGCTGTATCGTATAAAGTTAAACACACTCACCGTATGACCCAGCAACCCCATTCTGGATATGTACACAAGAGAAATAAAAACTTATGTCCACAAAACAGCTGTAAGCTAATGTTTTTAAGTGTTTCATTCATAATTGCTAGGGAAAAAATTGGAAACATGATTCATGCCTATAATCCTAACACTCTGGGAGGCTGAGGTGGGTGGATTGCTTGAGCTCAGGAGTTCGAGACCAGCCTGAGCAACAGTGAGACCCCGTCTCTACTAAAAATAGAATACTCGTAGGTGTTATGGCAGCTCTAGTCCCAGCTCCTTGGGAGGCTGAGGCTAGAGGATCACTTGAACCCAAGAGTTTGAAGTTGCTGTGAGCTATGATGCCATGGTACACCCAGGGTGACTAAGTGAGCCTCTGTCAACAAAAAGAAAAGAAAAGAAAAAAATTGGAAACAACCGAAATGCCCTTCAATTAGTGAAACAATACACACATTCAATACAATATTGCTCAGTGATAAAAAAGAACTACTTACATGTGCAACAACATGATTCTCAAATGCATTGTGCTAAGTGAAAGGTGCCTGATTCAAGACTATATGCTGTATGTGGCACTTTGGAAAAAGCAGGAATTGTCAGAAAGAGAACAGATCAATGACAGCCAGAGATCAGAGTGGAAAAAGGGCTAATGGTAAAAAGGCATCATGTCATGGCAGAATTATCGTTTTGGAGATGAAACCCTTCAGTGTCATGATTGTGGTGATGGGCACAGGACTCTATTATTAGCAAAAATTGTACAACCATATGTTCCCCAAATGTTTTTTGTAAATAAAATAAATTTTAAAATAAACAAACTTTAAAAGTGATCATATATTTTTACTTTTGCAGAATAAACTCTGTGTATAAGTGCACAAGAGAGAGGAAAGGAGAGAAAACATATGTGTGTGTGGAGAGAGAGAGAGAGAGAAAGAGATTTTACCCCAAATGTGCATCTAGTGTGAAAGCCTGGAGACGCCCGGGCCATTCCCTCAGACAGAGTCTTATGTAGAATAGTCATTCAACATACATTTGTTAAGTCAAAATGAATAAAAGAAGAACTATGCAAGTCAAATTAGTTTCATCTACAAAATGTAAATACCACAATTAAACAACTAATGTGTTTTATAATTACCTCAGCAATGATTCACAGCAAGATCTTTGAACTTGCATCGCTTTATATATATCAAACTTGGAAAGTTACATAAAAGCAACAAAAGTTACATAAAAGCATATTTAAAATTCAGGGTACTAATGATAATTGTGGTTGTCACTTTCAGTTATAAAGTAGCTATTTAAAAATCATAATAATGGAAAAGAAGACTAAGACTTATGCATGTTATGTATGATTACAACTTTCTGGACATATTAAAATTCATCTTTATTACAATGGATGAATATATAATACACAAAATTACTTTAGAATAATGCAGATACTATGAAAATATATCAAAAAAATAACATTTTACATGTTTAGTACGTCTTATGTTTTGTTTTTAATCCAAAATTTGTAGAATTATTCAAGAATGCTTAAAAAATTAAACTACTTGTAAAGAATACAAATTACAGGGTGCTGCCTATTGCTTAAGGAGTAGGGCACTGGCCCCATATACTGGCAGTGGTGGGTTCAAACCCATCCCGGGCCAAAACTGCAAAAAAAAGAATACAAATTACAGTCATTCTCATGATTTGTTTTAAAAAGAGATCATTACAGCTTAAATAAGTTTCATGTGAAAAAAATCAATGACAATTCAAAAGGCAAAAGAAAGTATTGAGAAAACAATCTTGGTGTGATATAAGCAGATATATTTTACTTCTGAACCTGGGTAAATGTCAAATGAAATTTTTTTTTAAAGTATGAACTTTTATGGGGTTATTTTTAACTTTAAAAATAGCTACATCTGTTAATATAAAAGCCTAATGCTGTTTATTGACATGCACCGAATTGGAAAGAAAAAGATGTAATGGGGAAATGAAAAGTGCACACATTAGATTGAATTTTAAGATAGTGCTATGTTGCCCAGGCCTACCCAGGGTTACTAGGAAGCAAGAATGTGATTAGTAATGAAGTCGTTCTCAGTCTCAGACAGCACGGCAGAAAATAAAATGTATTTAAGGAAAAAAAAAACATTTACAGACCTGACTAGAGCCGTGTATCAAAAACATTTCTACCCTCAATATTTTGAAATATTTTTTAATTATCTTCCTTTAAAATTAACAACTGTAATTCTAATTTTGCCTTGTAACAAGAAGTTTTATTTCAAGATACCTAATCCAGTCTCCTGTATTAATACTAACGTTGCTACGTCTTTTGGTAGTGACTCAACAGCTGCCCCTACCTGAGCAGTAAAGCAGTAAGGATGTGGGCTCTATATCCAACAATCTTTTTTGTCTAGGATAGGTACTTCAGTGTTTGTCTGTGAGAAAATAATGCAATTTATCGTCATCGTTAATGTTTTCTTAGAAGTCCAATAAATACTTTGTGTAGTAATGGATCAGACAAAAATTACATTAACTATAATAAAATATAGGACTTAAACATTAACATTTGGAGAAAACGTTAACTCCGGTGACACATCCACGTCGATGATAATTTATAGTAGACTGATTGTTATTGGTGCCACAACATAAATAGAATTTTCCTCCCATAAAATCTCATTTAACAAGATTTACATTTCTTCTCACCTTTGTTCTGTAAAAGTGAATAATGGCCATGTATCTAGACTTTGCAAGTAAAGATACTGACTTTATGGAAAACCACAAATTATTCATCTTTGTATATTCAGGACCTAGCATCAGACTGGCTCACTGCAGGTAATAAAAGTTTACTGAACTAATGGCAAATGTGAATAAATTCTATGTTAAAAAAATCAGTGACATTCTCAGCAATGTCCTCTTTAACGTCTACTCAGGTTCTCTTATTTTAATATTTGACATTAAAAACAAAATTTTGCTTTTAGAACATCAGTCAAGAGTCAAATTTAAATAAAATAAATATTGTATTCTTCAGGGGTTAGAAAAATTCCCATATACTGAATGCATGAGTAAAACTGTATAACACATTTTCTGATGATAATTTACCAAGATTTTTTAAAGCCTTAAAAAATGTGTATATGGAACAACTAACACTCTCATATCTTGGGATTAATATCAATAAAAATATTTCAGAGTTACACAAAAGTTAGCCTAGGTTTTTAGTAATACCACAAAGTTGGAAGCCATCTTCTAAATATATAATATTAGGTAATTGTTTAAATCATGGAAAAATCACATAATAAAATATCTTTGTGTTCTTTAAAATAAACCTTTTTTGTGGAAACTTGTCTGTTACAAGTGAAAAAGTTAGGTCAAAGTGGACCAGATAGTGCAATCTCATTTTGATGCAAATCATACGCGTGCATTTATACACACAAAAAGTGGTGTGTTATTCCGGTTATCTAAGGATGGACGGATTTTAATTCTCTTCTTTCTCATATCCAAATTTTATAATTTTTTAACAGTGGACTTATATTGCTATTGACAGAAGAAAATGCAAAGAAGAAAGTAAAAAGCAGATAGTAACACCACCACTCATAACCACAAAAATGACCAGCTTTTCCCTCTTAAAGCGAATGAGGGTGAGGGCTACTTCTTTACCAGTGCAACTCTAGCCTGCTATGATCCTCTCACCTGTTAGATAAAACAGACAAAGAAATGTAATCATTGAGCTGCCCCTGTTTCTTGATAATCCCTCACCCAGAATGCATTTCTGCTCCTCCCAACACCCCTTCCTTACTGAGGCGCCCTAAGCATCGCACTCGAAGACATTCCCAGACCCTGCTGCACCAAGCCAGATGCACCCAGCTTGGTGGCGGTGGGTGTGTCCAGGTGGTCCTGGGTCAGTGCTCAGGGCGAACGTGAGGGCAGGGGTGCTGGTGATCCTGGTAGTGGGGACAGCGATCCTGGTAAGGTGGTAGTGCACGGGGGCAAGAAGCCATAGAAAAAATATTCTCTTACACAAAGTACAGCACTATTAAAATAAGTCCTATGACTCCCAGCACAGGACAGACTGAGAAATAAGCTGAAGCACAAAGAAACTATGTTAGGAGTCAGGAGCAATAGGTTCTAGTCCAGGTTCTGCCATTAGTTGCCTTTGTTGCTTTAAGCTGATCACTCAACTTCTCAGGACCTCATGCAATATATCTGCAAAATGTAGTTTACTGAATTCATCCCTAAAGCTTTTTGTGTCTGCTCTTTCCAATTCTGAAGTCAGAGACCTATACTAGATCACGCGTAGTTTATATCAACTGCCAGTATTTGAAAATACAATTTTATTGGAATATAGCCATATTCATTAATGTATTATGGGTGGCTGCTTTCAAATTGCAGTTGCAGATCAGAATTCTTGCAGCAGAATCTGGATAGCTCATAAAACGTGGAATATTTATTATCTATCCCTTCACAGAAAACTTTTGCTGTCCTTCAGTTTAGCATTACATTAACCAGGAGTCTGGAGTGTGAAGGCTTATCTCGTTAGCAGAAGGCATGCTTCTCAAGGTGGGGATTTCAGTCTGTTCTGTTCACTGATGTTTCCTTAGTGCCCATGACAATTCCTAGCATCTAGTAGATGCTGAATAAATATTTGTTAAATGAGTGAGCACATTAGAATGGATGAATAAATGAATCGTGGCCTCTGCAAGCCTGAAATGGTTTATTCACCAGTTTCCTTCCTGTCTTGGCAATGCTTCTATTCGCTGTGAAATTTAAAATACATCCAGATGGAAGGAAGTCTATATATAACACTCATCTTCAGTGCTGTCATACCCCATGCCCGATGGAGGGTTCCAGCCACGTAACAGGGCTTAGCCTGATGTGCGTCCAGCATGAACTTCAGATGCAGTGACCACACACAATATGTGACCTCCCTCAAAGACAAGTATGTGCTAACGACAGAGGAGAGTCTTACTTTGCTCAAAATAACTTCTTTATTTCAGAAAAATTAAACTCAAGTAAAAGTGGAAGAGTCGCCATGTTACTAATATCCATTGTTTTCAGATTTCTAAAAGTAAGGTTTGTTGATGTTTCCTCTGTTTTATGTAGGGACGCAGAACGCGGGTCATCAGCAATGTACCTGAAGTGAAACTTAGATTAATGTACTTTACATCTTCAGTTTTTTATATACTGGAATATCCAATGAACTTCTTTTTTAAAAAAGGTATTCTACTTTTCTTACTTTATAAACAAAAATGTATTTGTTGTGGGGCATATAGGTCTTGTGTTGTGTTTATTTGTCTGTTTCATGTGTTGTCCCAGCTGGTGGCAGTGATGAATAGCTAGTGAGTAAAGAGCACAGTGTCTGGAACCACAGACTTAGCTCAAATTTCCAGCCCTACAATCTTGCCAGCTTCGTTGCTAGGCAAGTCACTTAATTTCACTATGCCTCAGTTGCTCCTTTTAAAAATGTGACTAATAGGGCGGCGCCTGTACCTCAAAGGAGTAGGGCGCTGGCCCCATATGCCGGAGGTGGCGGGTTCAAACCCAGCCCCCACCAAAAACTGCAAAAAAAAAACTAACAAAAATGTGACTAATAAAATTAACTTTATCTACTCTATCAGGGCAATAAATGAGAAGACATGTTTTAAAACACGCAGGAAAGAAAAAGCCTGCACAGACATGGTGTGCACATACAGAGGACAGCAGCTATCACATCTTCTTCAATTATATCATATACTTAAATGATACGGATTATCATATGTTACATAATTATTTTGTGGTCTTTATAGCATGTCTGGGAGAACACTGACTTCAAAAGGAGAGAACTAAATGTTGTAAAGTCTTATCTGATTTGAGTCCTTTTCACGTTAGCGTTTAATTTTAATCTCTTGTAGGGTCAGCAACACCCAAAACACTTTTCCAATTATGAGTCTATTTTTTCTTTGAAAAGAAAGCCTGCTACATTGTTTCACCGGTATTCTTCCCTAATAATGACACCGGCCAGAGCTGCTGCTTCTCTCTCTCAAAGAGGCCACCGAGGGTCAGCATTGCTCCAGGAACTTCTCTAAATAAAGCGTCTCATTTCCATCTGGGCATACAGCAGGCGCTACTGAAGTGCCTGTGAGAGGGCACCGCAAATAGGCCTTGATTGCCGAATCTTTAAAGAGTATAGAGAAAGTTCTTTTATTTCATTAACAAGCACATTGTAAAATCTTCAGCGTTACAAAGTCTTTATTCAGAAGATAAAGTCATATAAAAACCACCAGAATCATCTTGACATTATGAGCCATTGCATTTAATGGAATCTTTTTGGAATTAAATTCAGGTATACATTTGTACTACGTGCCAGAGAAGAAACAGGATGAACAATGAGAACTTCTGGAAAACTAGTTTTCTTTTCCTGTTTCTACTATTTTTTCCTACTATCACCAGCCTAGCTAGCCGCAAATTCACAAATTATATGGAGTTTGCATATTGTTTTATATTTGTGTTTCAAATGTCTTTAGATAGCCTTAAGTTTGCCTCAAAACTATCTCAAAACATTTATTTGGTGATGTTAGCTTATTGATTAGAGCTTCTCAGAAGACCTGAGATATCCAAAAAAAATTTTATGCTCCTCTGTGATTTCTGGAAGTATACATAATACTTTTCCCTGCAACTAAGTTAATTCTGGCTTGTTCATTGCCAGAGTTGTTAAGGGAACTTATAATCAAAGGCAATGCAAAAAAAAAATATGGATTAAAAAAACTTGAAGAATATTACCCAATAAGGCCGGGCGCGATGGTTCATGCCTATAATCTTAGCACTCTAAGAGGCTGAGGCAGGTGGATGGCCTGAGCTCACAGGTTGGAGACCAGCCTGAGCAAGATTGAGACCCAGTCTCCAAAATAGCTAGGCTTTGTATTGAGCGTCTGTAGTCCCAGCTACATGGGAGGCTGAGAAAAGAGAATCACTTGAGCCCAAGAGTTTGAGGTTGCTGTGAGCTGTGATGCCATAGCACTCTACTGAGGGTGACAAAGGGAGACTCTGCCTCAAAAAAAAGAATATTACAGAATAAGAGAATTTTAGGAAAGTAGATGATATATACTGAGTCTTCAAGTTATCCAAAATTTACTTTGAATTTTAAAAGAAACTTAAAACCACTGCCTTCTTTTACCCTCCTGTCCTCACCTATAAAACTCGGGACCTCAGAGAAACATTAACTGCGATCAAGATTAGAAACCATGACACTTGAATTAAACTGATAGAAAGGATTTAAACTTTGTTAGAAGAGAAGGTATTTAAATTGTTTTGTTTCAAGTAGCTTGTTTCCCTGGCATTTATCTTCATTTTGGACCCACCTTATTTTCACTCTCTCTTCCCACATTTTTTAAATGGAGCTGGGTCTACTTATTCCCCAAGGGAGCTCCATCTTTGGAAGATGCGTGCCCAGTAAGTACTTAGGACCCAGGGAGGAACCACTCCCAGATTTTCCTAATAGAGATTTTCCTCGGAATTTTCAACTTAACTTCTTCTCTTACTATCAAAGTAGTAAAATCAAAATGACTGAGCTTAGGGTATGGGCTTTGGAGAAAACACTGAAGTAGGGAACACTTTGGCAGGCCTCAGGACAGAACAAAACACTGCACGCCATGTGAAATCCTTGCTGTTTACACACGGTCTTATCCTTCCAACTCACCTACTGTCTACACAGCGGCTAAATCCTCACCACCGCTATCATCACTGAGAGTTTTCTGGCTTTGCCTTCTATGCATACTGGTAAAAGTGCTACGGCCATAGTACGTGGCTCACCAAGGACTCAAATCTGGGACACTGCTCTCAAATGTTTCCATTCTCAAGGCCTGACATACTGTTGAATAGGCTCAAATATGGTTAATTTGGTCTTTTTGATGGTAGCCCTCTGTGTCAGTTCTCCAAAAAGCCAGAAGCAACAGGATGTTGTCTTTGTGTGTGTGAATGCCTACACACGTGTCTGTGAGGCAGAGAGAGAGATGTGCACACCTACGTGTGTCTGTGAGGGGTAGAGAGAGAGATGTGCACGCCTACGTGTGTCTGTGAGAGAGAGAGATGTGCACGCCTACGTGTGTCTGTGAGGGAGAGAGAGAGATGTGCACACCTACGCGTTTCTCGGAGGCGAGGCGAGTGTGGTCAAAAACTGAGCGGGTCAGTGAGGCACTGAGAGAGAGTATTTCTAGCCCTGTCTCGTGTTTTTTCGGGTGAGAGAGTGCTGTGCTAGCGCGTGTGTGTCTGTGTGGGAGAGAGAGATGTGAACGCCTACGTGTGTCTGTGAGGGAGAGGGACAGATGTGCACGCCTACGCGTGTGTCTGGGAGGGAGAGAGAGAAACGTGCACACCCACGCGTGTGTCTGTGAGAGAGACAGATGTGCACACCCACGCGCGTGTGTGGGAGGGAGACATCAGATTGCTTTGCAGGCGGTGTCACATGCTGGCGGCTGGTAAGGCTGAGATGCAGCTGAGATGCACTGGGCCGCTTGAGGGGCTGAAGTCTCAGGGAGGGCGGATGTTTCAGCTGGATGAAGGCCCTGGGCAGTGTAAAGGCACAACTTCTTCTGGCTCTGAAAATAAGATTCCAGGGTTGTTTTTTTTTTTTTTTTTTTCTTAAATCTTCAACTTATTAGATGAGGTTGATTAAGTCCACTGATATAAAAGTTAATCTCATTTAAAAAGCTCCTTTGCAGCAACATCTAGACTGGGGTTTGACCAAGTATCTGAGGACTGTAGTCCGCTACCCTAGGCAAGCTGACACACTAAATTAAACTCACACGCTTCTCTACATCAGCCTCACCAAACTAAAGGTTTGACATGTGCACTTAACATTTTCTACACTGAATTTTCATACGGTGGTCCCTCGTTTGTATATAACCTGATTGAACAGTTTTATCCAGTGCCCCATTTGAAAGAAACATATTCAGTAACAGTTAAAGAAAGTCATTGAAAGAACATTTATTAACATCTCTGGCAGAGGCAGGAAGGGGAAATGACATTCAGAACACACCAATAGTTTTAAACACAGCCTCTCAATCTTCTTCTTCATTACCTTGCACAGTATCATGGTTACTCCCTGAGTCTGGTCTCCAGGTTCTAGGCTTGTGTATTTGGAATCCTCCCAAACTCTTAAAACTTGGCTTTTAATGGCTCTTGTTATTCCATTATTTTTCTTCCATTCTTTCTGTTTTCCGGAAATAGTCTTTGCTCCCACCATTTGTAATTTGTCTGTTTTGTTTTTACCAGTTTCCCACTTCACCCATCAGTCAAGCAGTATGGAAGTTCTGGGAGTCTGCCTGGCACAAACCCACAGGCAGGCAGGGAAGTGCAAAAGGGTTTTTATACACACATGCTAAGTTAAAAAAAAAAAAAAAAAAGAACGCTTTGTACATTTAGATTTTTTTTATAATTTTATTAAATCGTAATTGTGTACATTGGTGCAATCATGAGGCACAATGTGCTGACTTCATATACAATCAGAAATATTTTGATTGTACTGTTAAACATAGCCTTTGTGGCATTTTCTTAATCACTATATAAAGACATTGATACTCTACATTTAATAAGTTTCACCAGTACCCTACTAAGATGCACCGTAGGTGTGATCCCACTAATTACCCTCCCTCCACCCATCCTCTCCCCTCCCCTCCCCTCCC
>CAUYRH010011820.1:0-53757 GCA_963574655.1 Perodicticus potto | reverse complement strand
GATGTGGGGAGAAAGGAACACTTCTACACTGCTGGTGGGCCTGCAGACTAATACAGCCTTTTTGGAAGGAAGTATGGAGAAAGCTCAAAGAACCCAAATTAGAACTCCCATTTGATCCTGCAATCCCATTACTGGGCATCTATCCAGAAGAAAAAAAGACTTTTATTATAAAGACACTTGTACTAAGCTGTTTATCGCAGCCCAATTTACAATTGCTAAAATGTGGAAATAGCCTAAATGTCCTTCAACCCAGGAATGGATTGGTAAGCTATGGTATATGTATACCATGGAATATTACTCAGCCATCAAAAACAATGGAGACTTTGCAGCATTTGTACTAACTTGGATGAAGGTGGAACACATTATTCTTAATGAAACATCACAGGAATGGAGATGCATGAATCCTATGTATTCAACTTTGATTTGAGGACAATTAGTCACAATTAATGACATAGTGGGGTATGGGGGAAAGAGAAAGCAGACAGAGAAGGAGGGAGGGGGTGAAGGAAAGAAAACAAAAAAAAGGGAAGGAAAATAGTGACTAATTTTCCCATAAATTGGATTCAATTTTGACCAAAGTACATTACTTAAATATTAATTTTTAATTCAAATTGTTAATATGTTGTTTAGGATATTGCATCCTCACTTATAAGTGAAATATGTTTGTAATTTCCCTTTATAACAATATATTTTCTTCAATTTCAATATCAGGTATATCCAGATCAAGTAGAATGATTTTAAAATATTTCTTCTTTTTCTATTGTCTATAAGATTTGGCATGATCCGTTTTTTGAAACTCTCCTTTACTTTTATTTATATAAAATTAGTTTTCTATTTTTTGAGACTTTGGAAAAAAAATAAGAAGTTAACTGATGACTTCATACTGAGTCAAAGCACTCTCCAATGTCTTATTTGACAATGTGAACGTTATTTTGATGCAGTAATCGTCTGTTTTCTTTTCTGAATGTATTTATCTTCGTTCATTCTTTATGTGGTTTTTGTTTCTAGTCCTTATCTTAAACATTATTATTGTTATTAAATTTTAAGCCTTTTAAATTCTGTGAAGGCAAAAAGTGGAAACCTAATTAACACAAGTATATGTAAAAATAAATAAAAAAACCAAATTGACAAATGCCATAATTGTTGAAGCTGAGTGATGAGTGTGAAGTTTTTCTTATACTATTCTTCCCACCTCTATCTGTATTTGAAAATTATAATCTCAGTTGATTGCCTTAGGAGAAAATAAACAAATTGTAAACAACTTCTTTTTCTTTTATCAGTCATTACGTTAGGCATCTTTAACAAATAATCTCTTCTAGAGATTTACACACGTAAAACTAGAGCCACTTGGGTCCAGGGGTGATTTTGTTTTCTGTGTCCATGGCTGTCTGAGATTTAGAGGGCAAGCTGATTGCAGAATGGTAACACTAGGTTTAAATCAGTTCTGTCTACAATTACCACATCCCTGATGGTCTGCCCCAGGCTGCAGTGTGTGCCAGGGGAGGGACCAGGATTTACTTCCCTGTTAACCTCTGCAGAGGTGCAGGAGAAATGCCTTGAGCCAGGGGCTTCTCCACGGGAACTCAGGAGTCCCCTCCAGCTACCATATGGGTAGTGTATGAGAAAGAAGAGTTATCTCATTTTGGCCGGATAAGGAATTTATAGGGAGATCTCTGCTCTTGGCAGTTCCATCCTGGAATCAGTGATATATTTCCTTATAGAAACCAAAGCTTTGCTTCCACGAAAAATTATTACATGTTACTGCAGGAGCATGAAGAGTGGGTATAAGTCAGATAAGTTTGAGAACTGCTTGTTTAAATTTTCTTAAGTACTTTTCCCCCAATATAAATAAGTATATATATGGTTAATACACACCTCCTCAGGGCCACATGTAGGGGACACTGAATGCCGTATTTCCTGAACTGTCTTAGCCATTCACTCTTTTTCCAGGAACACCATGTGAGACTACTATTTCTTGGAACATACTTTGGAAAATGCTACCCTGGACCAAACCATTTTTAACTCAAGCCTCAAGCCTCAAGTGTGCCATGGGCTCTTAACTTTAGTCTCTCTTTCCTTTTGTGCCTACCATAGCCACATTAAGCTCCCTTATACATTAGTTGGTTGAAAACATTTATTGAGTGTCTACTATGTGCCTACTGTTTGCTTGGTACTGGGGAGACAAAGTTGAATGAGACATATGGTCTCTGCCCTGAAAACGTTCACACTACACCAGAGGAACCCAATGCAATGCAAATAATCAGGGTAAGTGCTCACAAGCCGTAGGAACATGGGCATGGACTGTCACAGATTTTCACCTACCTAAGCTCCACTCCTTGGCCTCTTCGTCTTTTGTGATGCCTTTGAATCTCTGCCCTTTCACTGAGACCATCTGAAATATTTCTCTTTTCTAAATGCTGTCACTTTCATTGGCTATATTATTCTCCATCCATCCCCTGGGATCAACATCCAACAAAGACTTCAATGTTCTTTCCTGAATCACAAAGACATTTTTTTCTGGTTATGAAATGTCACCATGACCACCAGAGTAGGCATCAAATTCTCACTTGGGATAATTTTTTAAAAATAAAGGAAGAAATTTCACCAATACTACACTTGAAAAAACAATCAAATATTTTAAGTGCATTTATCCTGCATTCTAATAAAGTTATGGGCACAGATGTTATACAGGCAAAATATAGGCCATGCTATTCAAGGCGTGGTCTGTGGACCATCAAGCTCCATATTGCCTGGGAGTTTGATAGAAATGTAGACTATTGGGTCCTACCTGAGACTGTCTGAATAAAAGTCAACATTTATCATAAGCCCTAAGTGACTCATGTGTACACGAGTTTTTGAAAGTCATTAAATAGAAGAATAGAAAGCTTTTTAAACACTAAAGTATGTGTAGTGGTCTTGCTGACAGATTTTTATTTTTGCATCGTGTGTTCTGAGTTTTCTGCCAAGAAAATCCTTGATAAATATTATTTCAAAAGATAATTAAAATACGGTCTCAAGTCGGCCTAGAGTTCACAACCTTGTAGGAACAATAGACTTCCATGAGAGAAAAAATGGTGTGACTAACTCAATAGGGTAAACCAGGAAAGGCTTTAGATCTCCCAAACTATAAAAGAATGGAATATAATATTCCCACTTGACAACCTCTCATGGATGGTGCGATAGTTAATGCTGTTATTTATGGAATGCTATTATGCATTGAGAAAGAATTTTGTAACTAACATTCTTGAAAATCAAGTTTTGATGAGAATATCTTCCAGCAAATATTTTCTCCATTAAAAAAATCTTTAAAAGTATGCTCACATAAACCATAATTATGGGAGACTTTGTAATTATGCATCAAGCTTAGTGCAATCCACAGTTGGATAGGAGTTGCCTTCATAGAAGATCTCAATGATTTGCTGGAGGTGAGAGACACAATACTTACTAGCACAAAAAACAAAAACAAAAACAAAATAGAATTCTATTAGCCAGTAGGCCTAACAGGAAATAAAATTACTTTTATTGATTGTTTTCGACAATATTTAACTTTGCAATCAGCCTCCATATAGACAAATTTTAGTATTTGTCTAAAAGTATCATAGGTTACTTTAGTTAATGTACTGTGGGTTGGACATTTTATGATTAAGTTCAAAGTCAGCACTTATTTTACAGAGTCATTTGAGGCAAACACTTCACCCTCATAAAAAGTATGTATTAAGAGGCTCTTTATATCAGCTACTGGTGATGTAGACAAATATAGTCCTACACACTAAGAAGTTATCAACTCTGTAATGTTTATATGTATTTATTCTAGTCTAGGTCAAGCCAAGGAGGACAAGTTCCCCAGGTGAGTTTTGTGTATGCCAATGTTTTCTTTAAGCCATATTGAAAAACAAAATGTAACAAAATAAATATTTATTCCTATTATTCACATATTAAAAAAGTCCTTGATGAGATCCTTCTCTCCCATCCCCAAATGCTCTTACATAGACTCAGAATTTTAATTTTAAATTTTTTAAGTTAAATTTCAATAAACAGTAGGAAGGACAGAGGCCTCCAAAACAACAGAAGAGGCTAAAGACAGAGTAAGACTGCCATATATAGTAACCAGTTCATCAGTAGACAATTTAGTCAGTCACCAATAATTTGTTTCCAACTTGATCAACAACTTGGAATGCGGTTTCAACTCTTTTGTTTTGGGAGTCTAGAGGCTTCATGTATTTTAGGGCAAAAGAAGTTTGAGGTTTTGCACAGAATAGCAGGAAAAGGCCCCACAGTTCTAACATGGGCCAGCCCAGTACTGCAGCTGGTAAGACCACTTAACCGTGCTGTAGGTCATCCAGAACTCCTCACTCAGAGCAAGGATGAGCTAGAATCATCATGATGACCAATGATTAATGAAGTACTTTAGAGTACTAAGGGTTTCACATAGGCCAGCTGGTAATGTATCCTTTAATGCGTAATCAGATAGCAATCACCAGACTCTTCCAGAAAAAGAACACAAGAAGTAACTCAGAAACACAATCTCAATGATCATTTTTTTCTAAAAGATTTCCCCCCTCTTAGGAAATATATAGGAAATTACAATATTCTGAGATTATAAAAGTGCCTCTTGCTGGTGTACTCTTGTTTTAATCTGTGGCAATTGTAATGTATTTCACTTAAAATTTAGTAAGCCTAGTTCTTCCTACATTACAACCTGGGCCTTCCCAGCTGCCTATCCAGGCTGTGAAGACCTAACTAAAGTCCAGTGTTCAGGTGACAGCCGGGAGGGCTGGGCACTGGGCTGCAGTCCTCCCAGAAGAGGGAGCAGTAGCTGGAAAACTTGAGACAGCTTGGGGCAAAGTAGCTGGAAATTGTCAAAAGGGGCACAACCTCCCCAGGTGTGGGGTGGGGCTTTAGCTTTCTTTCAACCCCTCCGTTGTTTCCCTCCAGGATTTCAACAAATCCTCATCCATGAGAGGTTGTCAAGTGGGAATATTATATTCCATTCTTTTATAGTTTGGGAGATCTCCAGGATTTCAACAAACCTTTTGTTGTTTGCCTAAATTGCATTTTCACATAGATTAAAAAAAAAAAACAACAACAGTTAAGACATGTAAGACTCACTGTGTGCCAGTAATGGTCTAAGTGTTTTGTTTATATAATTAGCTGATTGAATAATATTGACCCTGTGAAGCACATACTTTCATCTTTTCTAGATGAGAAGACTGAGAGGTGAACTCATTTGCTCCAGGACATGGCAACAAGTGGCAGAGCTGGGATTGAAGTCAGGCGTCTAGCTAACAAGTCCTGTGCTTTTCATTCCTGCTGCCTACTATTTCATCGTATGAGTCTACTGATTGAGATCCACACACAAGGATGAAACACGGGGACTGCACATGGAAGGTGTTCTACACATTTTAGCTCCCCTTATGCAAAAATGTTGATGCCTATGCTTGCGTTTAGGGCGAGCAGGATTCATGATTGCTCAGTGGTTGATGAACCTGTGTTCAGAATCCTGCCACGCCTCAACTACCTCACCCTCATAAAAAGTATATAAAAGTATGGTCACACTGTGCCACCTCTGTGTGCCTTAGTGGCCTCATGGAGTATGTGATAACCAGCGTGGCTCTCCCAGAAGGTTGCTGTGAGGTTGAATGAGACGTCATGTCAAGTTCTTGCACAATTCTCGGTACCTAGTAACCACACATCTTGTGTTATTATTATTAGGGAGGGAGCCTATACAGACTGATTTAATGCCCAGCATTCCACTGGGAGCTTAGTAGACAGTAAGTAAATATTTGAGGAATGACTGAATGAATGTATGACTCAATTAATTTGCCCAGGTTTGATTTGCCCCAGGGATGACTTGGGGCCAGAGAGGTTGTATAATATTTTCCTGCTCCCTGAAGGATACGAGGATGACTCAGCAAGCCTTCATTCTGTCATTTGACAGTGATATGCTAAGCTGCCTGGGCACTGTCTGACTTTGACATGATCCAGACTCTGACACATTTCATGGTTTTAGACACTGACAAACCCAAGCCAGGTTAGTTCCAAGGAGCTGAGGGTGGCAGCAGATTGGGAGGTAACCAGAAGAAACCATTGGTATTTAAAATTGCTCGCTACATGTAATACATGTCACTTTCTAATGACCAGACCTTGCTAAATTACAATTACTCTTTTAAAAAAATGTCTTGCTCTTCCTTTGAGGTGGCATAGTGTCTGGGAGGACATTTAGAATAACAAAAACAAAAAGGAAAAAGGTGGTTTAGTATAGTTGTAGTGTTTTGGATTTCAGTATTAGCTAGTGTGTATTACTAACTAGTGTATTCTATTCATGCTGTCACTTAATCATCTAGTAAATATTTATCAACTGCCTATTATATGCCAGACATTGTTCTAGTGGAGGATATAGCAGTGAATATAACAGATAGAAATTATATCACTCAACCAGGCTGTACAATAGAAAATTTACATTCAAATCATACTTAGTGTCGTACAATTTTCCTGAAAATATCATGAAGTTGATAATCAAATTTGATAGCTGAAAGTTTGATGGCCCTAAGTTCCCTATCTTTAGTAGATTAAAAATATAACTGAAACATGGTTATTGTTTCTTTTTAAAAAAAACTATTATTTTGTGGCTTCATTATTATACCTGGCATAAGATGAGGGTGAAGTTAACAGGGCTAGTTAAATAAATAAAATAAAATAAAATACAAAAATAAATAATAAAATAAAACCTGGTGAAGTTAACAGGGCTAGTTTCTCTAAACTGATATTGTAAACATTAATTTCTGTGGGCTGTTAATAGGTATTTAGGTTAAAAACAAACAAACAAGCAAGTTTGGAAATGTTTCCGTGCCTTATGAATATGCAAGTGTGAAAGGTGACATGTAGGGCTTCACGAATCTATTTGATCATCATGAAACCATTCTTTCACAGAACACGTTCCAGAAAAAAGTATTTGCTAAGCCTCTTCTATACTTTATTTGTAGGCCATAAAGGAATTACAGACAGTGGTAGGCTTGTAAGAAAAAGTGAAAAACCAATTTTTCTTATGGTTTTGGAGGAGAAATGACAGGACAACAACATCCTAAATCAGTAGCTTTCCTTCTCTCCCAATGTCTGTCCCGCACGGATTCTTCTTCACAGTGGCGAGGCCAGGGGATAGTGCCCTCTTTCTACTGATGGCTCCTACTTTACTTTGTGTATCTGACTTTATATGTGTAACGGTTAACTGTCCTCTCTCACCAGCCCCATTCAGTGCCTCCCACCATTAGTCTTCTTCCATTTCTAGGCCTTGTTCACATTGCTAACTGTGGGAACAGAAAGATTGTTTTGTTTTTGGAATAGGCGGATATTCACATGATTCAAAATTTAAGAGATGCAAAAATAAAAGATCTCCCTTTTATCTCAATTCTCCAACCACTCAGTTCAGCCACTGTTGCTTATTTCTGGTATATCTTTCCAGAGGTATTTTAGTTATATGTAAACAACATTTATAGATGCACACACACACACACATATATGTTTTAGTCACTTACCCACATATCATCATTCCCTTCACGCCTTTTGTTTGACTTGTCATATCAGACATTACTTTTGATCAGTCTAAAAAGAGTGTCCACATTCTTTCTTTTTTCTTTTTTTAGATATAGGGTCTTGCTGTGTCACCCAGGTTGGAGTGCAGTGGTTTGATCACATTTCACTGCAACCTCCAAATCCTGGTTTCAGGTGATCCTCCTGGTTCAGCCTCCTAAGTAGCTGGGACTACAGGCACGTGCCACCAGGTCTGGCTAACACGTTCCTTTCCTTAATGTGTATAAGGTATTCTATTGAATAGATATGCTATTATTTAACGACTACACTATTAATTAACATCAACATTTTACTATTGCAAAGAAAATTGTAAAGAGAATCTTCTTACGTCAATTTATGTGTTTGAGAGTATATTTTTAGTATGCATTTCTGAAGTAGACGTACTGAGTCAAAAGTGTAGTAATTTCACAGATATTTTTAAATTACCCTCTGCAGGGGGTTGAATCAATATGTACTTCCACTAGCAGTACATAAAAATATCTCTTTCATCTCCACCCCTAACAACAGTGCACCAAACTTCTTCAACTTCACAAATTTAACAGATGAAAAAACGATACCCAGTCACTATGAAAGTTTTGAGACAGACTGTGTTATGGTCCATTATTTCACTTTGAAGAAACACAGTTGATAGTCTTCTTTCTGATTTCCCCATGCAAGTTTCAACTTGCTGGCCTTATTGATGTTGTCAGGAGGGCTTCATTTGCTTCCACCCATGTGGATTTTAAGTTTCTGGATTTTTGTGTATCTCAAAAATACAGCAATCATTTTAGCAATAAATGTATGTAGCATAATGACCTACATGTATCTTAGTATAGATTAAACTTAGAGTTTATCTCTTGAAGAAGCAGGAGTTTTGTTTTTTTTTTAAGTGAAAAAAATTTATAGAAATCATTTAAGAAAATATTGCGTATTTCTCTTACCTTCTTGTACAACTTTTACTAAATCTAATCTTTCTTTGATATTTAACTTTTATCGTTACGGACATTAATTTTGTGCTTTAATGCAGAGCTCTTGACTTGCTCTCAACACCCAGAAGGGGTGGTGATGAGTGAAGGCTTTTTGCCAAGAACAGAACTGGGTTCTGAACATCATACCTCGATTGTTCTGCCGGCTGCTTAATTTCTTTCAGCTGCTATTTTCTCATGTAGTTAATACACTCTTGGTTTCTAGTCTGTTTCCTTAATTAATACTTTATCATCTGAAGCAGGGAATGAAAAAGGCTCCTGGAGTCTTCAAAATAATAATTATAATAGCTACCCTTTATTAACTGTCTTTTATGTTCAGGTAGATGTTTACATGCATCATCTATGAAATCTTCAATAGAGACCGTAGAAAGTAGGTATTAATATGTACCTTTGCCTGATGATGGAACCTAGGCCACTGACAATTTATAAGTAGAAGAGCTGACATTCAACGTTTCAAGGGCCATGTCAACCCTTTTCTGTCCTTCAGAAGAAAGTACGTGAGCTTTGTGGCAACTGTTTTTCCACTCTGTTCAAAGATCTTTTTCTTCACTTATGTTTGGATTCCCAACGTGCTCTTGGGACCTGGGATTCCTCGACAAGTGACCTCTGGAAGCGCAGGGCACTGCTGCACATTGCTTTCCGCTCAATATGCTCTGGAAGCCAGAAGCTAGGAGTGTCTTAATGTGAACCAAAACAACTAAAAAGCCAGGTCAGCAATCATTTTAGCAATAAATGTCTGCTTCATTATATTGTGAACTCTCTCTCTCTCTAATGAATTCCCCTTTCAAAGGCTTTTATGTGAAGTGTGTGACAAGCAGTATATTCCGTTTCTGAATTAGCAAGGAAATTCAAAGAGCTTGGCATCTGTGGCATGCAGGTGGCTGATTTATCATTTCCTATCTGGCTAAGCCACATCTGAGGTTTCTTTATAGTTGTTTTATCGCAAGATAGGATTTTCCTTCTTGACCACTCAAAGTATCGTAAGGATATAAATGTCCAAAGCTCTGAAAACATCTTTTCATTTCATTGAGTTAAATTCATTTTCTTTCTGCTTACGTTTAACAAACTAGCCTTAATGGCTTGTGATGCAATTTTGGGAGGAGCTCTCTTCTGGTGTCCTAGGGTTCAAGATCTATCTCCTAGGTGTAGGAGAGCCGTGTGATACCATACCCTCTGCAGGGAGTTGAATCAGTACCCAGGATTGAGGTCTCTTGTGATGAGGAAATAAGAGGTCTTAGATTTTTTCCTAATATTTCCCTGCAATTCTCATAGAACAACTGCTCAGCTCTGGCATACAAGCTTGCATAGAAAGCAGGTTAGGAAGTACAGAGCTCTAGACTTGCGCAGATCAGTCACCCTTGAAAGCAACATTTTTCAGTGCATCAAAAAGGCCAGTTCAGGGTGGTGCCTGTGGCTCAAAGGAGAAGGAACCAGCCCCACATGCTGGAGGTGGTGGGTTCGAACCCAGCCCTGGCCAAAACTGAAAAAAAAAAAAAAAAGGCCAGTTCAGGGGCAGGTATTTGGTGTCTATAAGCTGTAAAATTTTATCTTTTTAATTCTCTCACTCCATATGTTTTACCTTCACCAGCTCTTCCATTAAAACAGAAATAATTTAAATTTCTTCTTTGAAAATTCTATGATTTCCATTTTTGAAAGATATTGTGAAGAATTGGGATTTTCTGCTTTCCATTTAAATTGCCTATATTGACTGGGCATCTGTGACTTTTAGGTTCATGGCTCTTCTCAAAACTTCAACAAACTTATGATAAGTAACCCTTATAATCAAAAGACAGCAAAGTGCTGAGCACTGAAGGAATTTGTCCTTTCCCCAAAGCAGAAGAACAAATCAAGAGGAGTGTCTTCAATACTGACTTATTTTTTAAAAAAGAAAATATTAACAAAGTACTAATACTGGACCTACGATATAAGCAACCCAAGCAGTTTGTTAATATTAAAAAATAAATTGTATGAAACTTATTATTTCCATTTAATTCCTTTGGCAAACTACCTTGAGTATTTAATTGAAAAACTACAATGTGTTAAACTCTTAGAAGTAACGCTGTCAATAGTCTAGGACACCTGATCTTCCCTTTCACATAGCACTGCGGCACCTGGTTTCACTTTTACAGAATCACTTTCCAGAAATCTAAAAACACCATTGGGTCTGTTAAAACATACTATGCATTTGTAAGGTGGAGAGGCTCTGTAACATGATTTATGAATGTTTATTTTGCTTTAGTTTCACATAGCATGAGATGTGATTACAAGGTAATGAAATGGGTTTTTGTATGTGGCATGAGAAATCAGTCTCATTACTTCATATTATATTTCAATGGTTTGACACATATATTTTATAAAATGGGTATAAGATGTCAATGCAACGGCAAAGCTAGGATCTGCACTCGAATGTCTTAAAGAGAAAACACAAGTAGAAATTATTTTAATGCCATGGAGGGTTTTGGGCAGTCTAGTAAAAGCTATAGAATTTTTCTCCAAATAATTTTAAAAGTTCTTAGAATGCATAGATCTTTCAAGAAAATAAATTATGTTGATGGAGAGCTTATTCTTTTCACCCACTATTTACTGTCACCATTTTGTTGTCACTACAAACCTATATGTAGCTCAAAGGGGTGTCTCTTAGAATCAGATTGAAAGAGCTTCCTTTTTAAGAAACTTCATATAGTAAAGACGTGGAAGAAGCCACAGTTATAACTCTAGCCCTTGTTCCCCCTTGGCTACTTCCTCGCTGGCCCCACCTACATCCCTCGGAATGTTTCTTCTCTTCCTTTCTTCTGGCCCCTTCTGGGAAGAGGAAAGTCCTGATGATTGCTAAAACATGCTTATCAAATAATCTAAAAGGCAACTTATATTTGTAACAAAAGTGTGTGTTTGTATTCTTTCGTTTGGTTTGTCTTTTGTTAAAGCCTTCTGAAGACAGTGGGTTTCTATGTGGGTGGTGATCTTGGGAGCACTTCCATCAGTTTAGATACAGGGGTAGATATCACTCCTACACTCCACACATTGAATTATAGCACCTTTTCTTCTTACATTGAAAACCAACCCAAGTCTTTGATTCTTTGCATATAAACGCAGTTGTCTCTAAAAAAGGCTCTAAACTGATAATTATGTTCTTGCCTGAACTTTCCCTAAAGCATTTCTTTTAGGACTCACTGCTTTTGAAGAGCCTGTTGTTGACTTTTAGGCAAGTAGCCAGCAGACAGGGCAAAAAGGCCATTGTGGAGAGTGGACTGAGCATGAACTTTGGTACCAGAAAGACCGCTTTTCAGTTGGCCCTTTGGACACTTGCCAGTTATGTGATCTTTACTTTCCTAAGCTTTAGCTTTTTCATCGGCAAGGAAAAAATGTTTAAAATGTGTATCATTCTTAGTCCGGCCTTGTGGTGGCTGCCTGTAGGGAGGCTGAGACAAGAGAATTGCTTTGAGCCCAGGAGTTTGAGGTTGCTGTGAGCTATGACACCATAGCACTCTACTGCAGGTGACAAAGTAAGACTTTGTCTCAAAAAAAAAAGTGTGTATCATTCAGATTAAAAAAAAACACAAATAGCAGAATCGCTCATTTTGGTTGGAAAAAAAGATTATAAAACATGGTTTAAAGAAGCAGCTTTGGGTGGGCTAGAAAATCAGAGGCAGTGGCCTCACACCCAGGAGTAATATTGATTTCCCATCAACTCAGGGTGTGGGTACTGCTGTCTACACAGGAGTAATACCGATTTCACATCTAGTCAGGGTGTGGGTACCGCCATCTACACAGGAGTGGTACTGATGTCACATCTACTCAGGGTATGGGTACAACCGTCTACACAGGAGTAACACTTATGGCACATCTACTCAGGGTTGGGTACTGCTGTCTACACAGGAGTAACACTGATGGCACATCTACTCAGGGTGTGGATACCGCCATCTTCACAGGAGTGGTACTAATGTCACATCTACACTCGTCTGCACAGGAGTGGTACTGATGTCACATCTACTCAGGGTGTGGGTACTGCCACCTACACAGGAGTAACAATGATGTCACATCTCCTCAGGGTGTGGGCACTGCTGTCTACACAGGAGTAGTACTGATTTCCCATCTACTCAGGGTGTGAGTACCACCATCTACATAGGAGTGGTACTGATGTCACATCTCCTCAGGGTGTGGGTCCCGCTGTCTGCCCAGGAGCCGCACCTATTTCCCATCCACTCAGGTGTGGGTCCCGCTGTCTGCCCAGGAGCGATACCGACTTCCTCTCCACTCAGGTGTGGGTCCCGCCGTCTGCACAGGAGCAGCACCGATTTCCCATCCACTCAGGTGTGGGTCCCGCCGTCTGCATAAGAGCAGTACCCAGTTCCCATCCCCTCAGGGTGAGGGTCCCGCCGTCTGCCCAGGAGCGGTACCGATTTCCCATCCACTGAGGTGTGGGTCCCGCCGTCTGCACAGGAGCGGTACCGATTTCCCATCCACTCAGGTGTGGGTCCCGCTGTCTACACTCAGGAGCGGTACAGATTTCTCATCCACTCAGGTGTGGGTCCCGCTGTCTGCACAGGAGCGGTACCGATTTCCCATCCACTCAGGTGTAGGTCCCGCCGTCTGCACAGGAGCGGTACCGATTTCCCATCCCCTCAGGGTGTGGGTCCCGCCGTCTACACACAGGAGCAGTACCGATTTCCCATCCACTCAGGTGTGGGTCCCGCCGTCTGCACAGGAGTGGTACCGATTTCTGCGCCAAGCTTTACTGCACCTGCTGGGAAAATAGTCTTCCCACAGTGGATTTTTTTTTCCTTCCTTGCTCTCTTCCAACCTCAGTCTCATTAGAGTAGTACAATCAACCCAAGGCAGGCTGAGACACTTAGTCCTGGTTTTTTACATTGGGACACAAGAGTCACCAAGAGAGACATTCCATAAATTTAAGGAGGCTTTTTGCGGCTGGTGACCCCCAAATGACATTCTTTGCAATCCAGTTATGTATGATAATAGCACACAATAAAAACCAAACAAACAAACAATATTTACTATTGTTACGAGGTATTATGAAAAGTCAGTAAAACAACTGATGTTATTCTTGATAGGCGTGTGAATGAGCTTTCATTAGCTCTTTGGTGTTTTTTCAGTATACCCATCAGATGGGAAATACTTTAAAGAGCACACAGGTAAGCACATGTCCTCTTGGAGTACGAAGCACATGACTACGTGTTGAGTGTGTTAGGTGCCTGTGTTTTTTCCTCTAGTTTCACCTCCCACTCTCCTTCATCCCTCTCTGGAAACTACTTTGATGTATATGACCAGGCTGCCTCTGACTCTGGTTGAGTCTGCCAAAGGGGAAACACCCCAGGCACTTTGGGTTGGCTACATTCCTTGATCTGAAGTCACAAAGTCACGGATATAGTCAAGGGGGAAGGGACAGTCAGTAGTGGAGAAAAAAAGAATAAAGTTGATGTCATTTAAAATGCTACATGTATTTGTAACTGTTTTGTGTGTAATATGTTTGTGTCCTTTAGCTTAGTTTATTTATACTTTGGTAGAGTCTTCTGAGGATGGTAGGTTTCATGAACTCTTTTCCATATAAGCTCGCTCTGTCTTGGGGTTCTGGTCAGTCGGCTTCATCAGGCTGAGGATGGTAACACTGTCCCCTTTAATCAGCCCCGGGGTACTGTACTATCTTTTGTAGTTTTCCTTATATTCTGACCACACTTTCGAAAATAATCTCTTAATTAAATTATCCTCAAATTATTTGTTATGAATGTGCTGTTCCTTTCCTATCTGGATTCCCACTGATACCCTGAGAATGAACTCTTTAAAGATACATGGGATATCTAGTAATATTTATAAGGATTTTTTAAAATAACATTTTCTACTTTTTTTAATTAAGTTACTTTAATTTCAAATATACACACATGGAAGGACATGTGCCCAATAGAAGTTTGGGTCAGGTGAGATTTCACTCCCAATAATCAATTACTTTGACCAGAATTTATTTGTTATCTTTAGTATTCTAGGCTCCAAGCAATTTGCAATGGTAAGATGAATATGACACGTGGTCAAGCTATAAACCTTAAAGAGATAAGGTCTCAGAAAACTACAATTTATTTTTATAGTAACTTTTGAGAACATAATAGCTATTGAGATAGAAATAGTAACTAGAATTATTCATGTGGTTATAATAAATAATTGAAAACAGTACAAGAAGATGTACAAACACTGCCTAGATTTTCTGGTTTATTTTCATGGTTATTTTGAGTTCTATAGAATAATTTTGCAGGAAACTTAACAAAATTGCAATTTTTAAAAGATAAGAATATCAAGAATTAATCGTTCAATTTTCATCAGAGTAAAGCAGAGTTTTTAACTTTGTGAGGTTCAAATTTTAAGAATGCATAAGAATTATTCTTCCTCCAACTGTTTACACACACACACACACACACACACACTCGATAATTCCTACAATTTAAACTCTATTTTATATTTTATATGTATACACACACACATCTTATACATATATACACATGCACACTGTAGAGCCTCTGTAAGTTGGCCACCAAGGGACTGCAATAAACTGATCAACACAAGGAACTAGGCCTGTTCTACTGACACATACATGTGTGTAGATCTGGTCTAGGAGAATTAGGTCAGTTAAAGGAGGTGGCCAATGTAGGAGGTGGTCAACTATGGAGGGTCTATGTTGTGTATAAAATGTAGGAACTCTTCCTGTCTCATGGTGTGATCAGTGTGTAATAAAGGCATATGCAACCAAAGCATGATTTTATACAATTATCAAACAAGTATAATGTCTTTAAAGAGTTTTTGAGCCCTTCATAATTACTAGGATTTTTTATCAGCCAGTTGTGGCTACAATAGGCATTTGGTGAAATATTTTCATATTTTATAATTTTTTTTTCCTCTGTGGCTTCCCACCCATTTTGTCAATGGTGGTCATTGACAAAAGGAGAAGGGCGGACACCGTCTGGAACAAAGAGGGCATTGATCTGCCTTGAGTTTCAAAGCCAACTTTAACAAAAAATTCCAGCAAGAATGTTGAGCTTTTAAGAGAGTGTGTTTTATAAAGAAAAATAAAAGAGAAGAGAAATAAATAAAAAAAGAAAAAAAAAAAAGTAAGAGACAAAGGGGAAAAACTCTCCTGTTCCAATACCAAAAGGAAAGATGTATACAAAGTATACATGCAGCAGAATTCAACTGGTAACCCCTAAATCTCTTGAAATTTTAAAAAGGCAAAAAAAGTAAAGATGGGAACTTTGTATATGAAGTCCAAGTAGAGGGAAAGCTGGGGGAGAGAGTGGAGAGGTTCCTGATCAGAGAGGCAGACATGAGAGACTCAGGCAGAGAAAGAAGTGAGTCCTGGCTTTATCCCTGAGGTTACAACCCTGGGGCACAGCACAGCAGAAAGAGGTGGGTGTGACATTAGAAGGCTGTTAGACAAAATATAAGACAGAAACCCCGGAGAACCCCAGGACAGTGGGACTTGTTCTTCTCTTCTTATGCCACTGACTGGGGAGATCAGATACCAGCCCAGAGAAGTGCTCGGTCCATCCTGGCACCATCTATGCTGGTGCTGCTCAAACTGCTGTGCTGAGAAGGTGCTGGGCTGCACTCTTTTGTTACGACCTGCCAATTACACTAGGGAAAGTTCTGCAGTGGAGAATAAGCATCTAGAAACTTCTAGAACAATTTAATAGACTAGTTTTATGCTTGTTGAGTCAAATAATAATTTTTAAAGACTAGGACTTGTGTACCTCTTCATTTTTTTTCCTTCTTGATTTGTTTGAGACATGATTCTGCTCTGTTGCCTGGTCTAGAGTGAAGTGTTGTCATCATAGCTCACTGAACCCTAAACTCCTGTGCTCAAGCGATCCTCCTGCCATAGTCTCCTGAGTAGCTGCGACTACAGGAACATGCCTGTAGGCACTGCCTATTTTTCTATTTTTTTGTTGAGTTGGAGTGTCATTGTGTTTGCCAAGCTGGTCTCAAATTCCTAGCTTCCAATGACCCTCTCCTGCCTTGGCCTTCTTAAGTACTAGGATTACATGCGTGAGCCACCGCAACTGGCCCCCTCTTTTTATTTTATGTTTCTAGTAATTAATTTTTATTGTATTTCATGAAATACTGGTTTGCAATGGATTGAGGAGGAAAACACAGTACAGATTGTTCGAGAAGTGCTGTCCTCGGGGATACGTGCTGAGCAACTGAGTGTGGGGTCATATAGGGAGCTGGATGTCCTGCTGCCCACTTCTCCTCTAACCTCTGAATGCACCTGAGTTTCATGTGTTATGTGAGGAATCCAGAATACATGTGGTGGCCAATTCGTGACAAAGAAGGTGCCTGGATGGAGAATCTGTAGGAAAGCTATGGGAATTAGAACTGAGTGACCCCACTGCTGCAGGGTAGGGAGCCTAAACCAGCGCTGGAGGAATGGTTTGGCTGGTCACCTTGGATAGGCCCACAGTGACACTGAGCCCAGATGGGATGGAACCAGCATGAGAATAGCCCACAGGCCCACCAGACCCCATCTTCAGCAGTGTGGGCCCACAGGACATCCAGAGACAGCAGATAGGATATTCCTGCAGAGTCAGTGAGGACCCCACGATCATCCAGTCAGTCCTGAGATCTCGGGGCATGGCCCCAAGATGCCTTCCATCCCAGTATCTCAAGGTCTTGGAAATCCCCTGTCCATCCAGAGACCATCGGGAATCTAGGTGGAGTAGAATGGAAGGACTGGGGATTTACTCCAAAGGGACTCCTGTACGTACTTTATATTAAACTGTTCTTTCCCATTACCCAGAAATGTGGTAGCTTGAGAGCAAAACGAGATGAAACACAGAAAATGAAGAAATCACATTTTCTTTCACACCTGATTAGTGGTGCATAAATTATCGACCCTGCCATATATTTAATAAATGGCAACAATGAAAACCATGCCTGGCATCTAGCACCCTGTTAAGGGGGGCTTGATGATGCTGGGCACAGTGGCTTCCATCTATAATCCAGGCTGCTTGGAAGGCTGAGGCAGGAGGATCATTTGAACTTAGGAGTTTGGGGCTGTTATGAGCTATGATCATGCCATTGCACTCCAGCCTGAGTGACAGAGATCTTGTCACTAAAAACAAACAAAGAAAAGGATTGCTGACATATTAAAAAGAACTGTTAACAATGTTACATTTTAAATAGGGGCACATAAGGAGAGTTAGGTTGTCAGGACCTATGGATGTTCTGTCCACATGCCTGGTGACAGAATCAGTGCTTTGGTGCCCAATATTTAGGTGAAAGAAATGAATTATATAAGAGAGTCATGGTCATGTTGATTGTCAATAAAATCCTGAGCAAGAGGTCAGATAGAAAGTTTTCCAAGTCATGGAGCTAAGCCTTGGGGGAGAGAATTCAAAATTAATTCTTTTTTTATATTTTTTATTTTTATTTTATTTTTTTGGATTTTCTGGGCTTCCCAGAAGGATGGGATATAACAAATGGGACTGATCTTCCCCTTAACTCTGCACAGAGACTTGATCTTAGCAATCTCAAGCCCTCTCTCAGGCACTGCCTGGGACTTTTGGTGACATTTAATGATCACTAGATAGTTTTTCAATAAATGTTTACAGTAGCCTTGTAACTATGGCAGGTGCTGGGGATTTGTAGATAATAATTACAGGTGATTTTCAGATTTCGAGAGGATTATTCACACTATTAAGGAGACCACATTCTAGTGGGGGAGATGGCAAGGTAAACAGAGAGACAACGTTATGATCATTGCCTTAATGAGGTAGCAGGTGGCTGCAGAAGGACAGAAGGTGGGGACAAGGTTGACCTCCTCCAGGCCTGCTCAAGAAGGGGGTCCCTGAGCAGGCAGTGATCTTTGGGGCAGAGTTTGTCAATTCAGAATTCACCAAGGGTGGTTGATCGATTTGGGCATGCCAGGGAAAGGAAGAAATGAGGAGAGGACATCAGAGGCGACAGGCTTGAGGGACCGAGATGGTTCTGCGGTTGGAGCCTGAAGCAGTTAAGAAGGAACTGAAAACTTGGGTAGAGCCATATTGAGTGCCATGGAAGGGTTTGCTGACAGAGTAATCCAATAAGATTTTGCTTTAGAAATACAGCTCTAGAAATTCTACGGCCAGTAGAGCGGTGGAAGAGACTGAAGATAAAAGAATGTAAGACCAGTTTGCAAAGGACCTAGTGAGGTCTTCTGGTGGCCTAAACCACAGTGGCTTAGGTCTTTGGAAGAAAAAGGGGATTTCTTCACATACAAACCGGATGTGGAATTCATCAGGCCAGGCTAATCTCTGTCTAAAAAAGGAATTTTCTGTCACAGAGAGTTTCTGTTTCTCTTGATGGCCATACACCCCTCCCCTAAATGGAATGGCTTATTCCTTCAGTTTTCATTATTCCAAATCTTAGAATAAATTTTAGAAGGTGCTTTGCATCTGAGTGTTGTCCCCAACAAAATAATCTTTTTTTTTTTTTTGCAGTTTTTGGCCAGGGCTGGGTTTGAACCCACTACCTCCGGCATATGGGGCTGGTGCCTTACTGCTTTGAGCCACAGGCCCCGCCCTAATAACAAAATAATTACTGGAATGCCTGCTAATTTATTTCCCTGATAGTTCCGGGACCCACGGCATGGATAAATGAGTGCTGGGCTTCATTTTGTGGCACCAGAAATGCCATATCATCTGGGTGCTACTATTTTATTTAATGCAGAAGTACTTGTATGCTCTATTTGTTTTTTAATAGCTGACCCCTTTTACTATCTGTAAATTCTAATCAGGAAGGCAATTTTTATTCCCAGGATCACTTCTCTTATTTGATTATTTTTATAATTAAAACAAGTGTATGTTTTTCAGCCCAAATAGAAAGCCTATTGGAAGAGCTGAGTAGGACACAAGGAGAGAGGAAGGTTCTAACATTTCTATCTCTGCAAAATTTTTAAACCTTTTTTTTTTTTTCACATTGGCCATGGGCAGTCTGAACCATTGGAACCTCAGAAAGCTGCTCAGAGAGATCTGGCTGGAGAGAGTTGACTTGGGAGTCATTCCTTGTAGATTACAGCTCCTACCCTGTTGTTTGGGAGAAGTTTGTCCTTGTGGTTTCTCAATCTTCCATAGTAACACACGAAATTCCTATTTCTTCTTTTCTTTTTTTTAAAATTTTTTTTTTTTTTTTTTTTTGTAGAGATGAGGTCTTGCTATGTTTCCCATGCTGGTCTTGAACTTCTGGTCTCAAGCAATCCTCTTGCCTTTTCCTCCAAAAGTTCTGGGATTACAGGTGTAATCCATCGTATTTCTTCCAGGGGTCTGCTGCCTGTGAGTCTGCTCTAGCCCTCTGTCTGTATCCTAGATTCGGACATGCCCGATGCCTCTTTCCCTCCTTCCCCTTCCTTTCTCATTCTAGGCTTGGAATGAATTTGGTTAGATCTTGTCGAAATATGCTTTGTACTCTTTGGTTAAGCAAGTTTTAAATTCATGTCTATATAGTCTCCTGAAGCTCTCCCCCATACTCCTGACTTCTATAATTTCTTTTTGATCTAATCTCTTCCCTTCACACTCTGAGTTTTCACATCAATGGACCTAATGCTGTTTTCGAATTCTCATGCCTAGTCGGCACCTTGTTCCACTCTTGGGGAAAGCAGATGAATGCAGAGATGTAATTCAGAGGGACCCAGGAGTCAGGAAATCCAGGCTTCTCTGGCTCGTCTCAGATGGTTCCAATTGCTAGTATGACAGTCATTGCCAAGCAAGGCATTAATTTGAACCATAGAAACCTGGCAAGTCAGACAATTCAGCTTGACATTGCAATTCAGCAGTGGGAACTATTAGTTTTGGATCTGATTTTGAGTGGTCTCAGAATACCAGTTACAAACAGAAAGGGTTTCCCGAAGCCAAGTCATATGGTGGCCCTGTGTTTCCTTATCTGCTGTCAGCCAGGCTACCTGGGACCAGAGCATGTGCTTCTCTGCTGCAAACTCTCTAATCCTAGGAGAGGCAGTCGTCCAGCTCTGATGGTCATGAATTTCATTTTCTTTGTTTCTTTTTTTTTTTTTTTTTGTCTTTTCATTTCTGCCTTCTTATTTATCTCTAAATCAATGCATATTCATCATTGTGGGGGGAAAAATACAAATAACTTGATAGATCTTGAAAGTCTCTGGTGTTTACAAAACACCAGACTATGCAAAAACATCTGTTTAACAACTAGGTTCTTATCCCAGCAGAAGGGGTGGTGAAGGAAGAAAGATACAGAGGGAGGCAGAATGTTACTTGCATTTCCTATTTGCCTGGAATTGCTCCAAAGCAACATCACCAAAGCCTTGCTTTGGCCAGGACAGTACCCACTTTATCTTTGCTGCACACTGATGGTTTGCTCTCCATCCTGGAAGGGGTTATTCAGTCTTCCACAACCCTATAAATGAATTCAGACACCCTCTCAGGGACTGGGACTGCAAGGCTACTCTTGCTCACACCACACCAGTGGTAGACGCATCTTCCTGGTTGCCAGGCATAAATAATAATTATTTTTTTGAAAAAATGAGAGTTTATTTATGTGTACTTGTGCACCAAATTTACAATCATCAATCTGTCTGTTCTTTAGTACTTCCAGGGGCCAACCTTTCCCTGTTTATCTTATATAGGATTCTTGGTTTCTTTCAGCATGTCTGCTCACCTCTTCTCTTTCTGTGAATAGATCAACCCCTTCCCCAACTCCCCATTCCATATTTAAATTATGGAAAGAACTAATTTTCTAGGTTTTGTTGTCTCTGTTGAGCAGAATATTCTGAGTTAGGCAGCATCATTAATCACTAGTTGCAACTCTTGGGTCAAGTGTTTGCTCTGATCCATTTAGTGGCAACCCTTGTTTCAAAAACAGACTGATGTTTCTTTCCTAAAAGGGGCAGCTTAGGAAAGGTCTGGGTGGGTACAGCAGGCAGCAGGATTATTCGATAATGAGGTTGCCAGCAAAAGACATGGCAAGAGATGGTAGGAAGGAGTTTGAGGGAAAGTAATTTAAAAGGTGAAAATGACAGGGTAGAACATAATGATTGATGATTAAACTCTTAGATTTCTGGCTTACAGGAGTGAGTTAGACGGGGTTCCATTAAGAGGGACAAGAAATATAAAAGATGTAGTTGGTTTTGGAATTTACTTTTGGCATATTTAGTCTGAAGAATGTGTGGGGCCTCTAGGAGAAGATATCTCTTGCCAAATACTAGTACAAATCCAGAGCTGAGGGTAGAGATCCGGCTGGAGATATGCATGTGTTAGAGTTGGGAATTATCTTGTGCAGATGGCAGATAGCAATCTACTACTTGAGAACCTCTGCTCTGTCCCCCCTAGAATCAAACCAGATGAAAGAAAATGGTGGTTAGCTGAGCTTTGGAAGAAATACCACTCTTTTTTAGAGATATTTCATCTCATCAGATTTGTTAATTAATAGCACCAATATTAAAAAATCAAGCATTAATACTTCAATAAGTTTTTTAATAAGACCGTTATGATGCTCTATACTTTTTGGTGAAAATATAAGACAAACCAGCTATTAAGATAAGGTCATTAAAGGTAATGCCTATTAATTCCTGCTGCTATTGAGATATATAAAGGCAAAACCTAGGAAATGTTATGATTTTATGCAGTGTGAAAATCCATATTGAACTTGGTAGAGATAGACAGGAAGTGACTCTTCCTGGCAAAGAGGTTTAAAATGTCCTTCCCCTAGCAACAGGACACAGGAAATTAATTATGGCAGGGAAACACAGCTGCCAAGGAGGAGGCAAATCCAGTGCTCAGGTTACAGAGGCAGGGAGCTTCGGTACCACCCAACCATTCCCAGTGACCAACGTGGGAAGCAGTTTATAAGTTGATAAATATTCATTTTCCAAATTCTCTTATATTGAACAGTGCATACATGGAGCCTCAGAAGCAGCAAAGATTGAGTAAACGGATGCAGAAAGACCTTTAAAAAAAGAAGATATGAAGACTCCATGGACATTATTTTTTTAAAGCTTAAATAGGAAATGCAAAGATGTTCTAGGAAGTAAATGGAGAATTTGAAGTGCCTCCTTCCCTTTCCACCAAAACCATTATCTTCACTGCTTTAGAATGGGCTTAGAAATGATAAAACTCTCATTTTGTTTAAAAGATTTTTATTTATTTACTTTTTGTTGTTGTTGTTGCAGTTTGGCTAGGGCTGGGTTCAAACCCACTTCCTCGGTATATGGGGCCGGCACCCTACTCACTGAGCCACAGGTGCCACCGATAAAACTCTAATTTTTAAATCCCACGTTTATTATTTATGATATGTATGACTTTCGGCAAACTGTTAAACTTCATTTGTAGAATAGAGATTTTTTTAGTGTTATTGCAAAAATTGAGATAAAATACTCAAAGTGCCTAGACGGGAAGTATTTCAATGTTTGCAATTATTAATTTAAAAAAAAGGGGCTTTGGTAGTAAATGGGAACATTCCTTTAACACCTCTTCTAGGTTTTTTAATAAAATTTCTCATCTAAATTCATTTTTTCTTACGTTTAGAAGTCTGTCAACCATAAAAAACTTTTCTACTAAAATTAGATTTTTAAGTTTCACTTGATTATTTGAAAAGAATTTACCATGTTTTTGAGAGATACAGTGAATAACTTTCCTTTTTCTCTAAATCTTAACCAATGTTCAGATTTAAAAAAATGGTGAAGATTCTATTTTGTGTATGAGTCAGGCTATTACTTGAATGATTCAGAGACGTAGGTTTTTAAGTGGCATCTGGAGGGACCTCAGGAATTTGAGGTTGGGGGGATGATTGTACCAACATCGCTGCATGTTTTGGACTTTTGTGCTACTCAGGGCTTGCTAGCACTTTTCTTTTTTTAAGTTTATTGCCACTATTGAAAACTTCAGTAGGTCTCCAGCCCTTTGAGAGTCAGAATCCAGAAGGCGGTGTAAAATAAATCATGAGATATCTGCTGATGGCAGAAAATAACCAGACTTACCCTTCCATTTACCCCAAATTTAGAAAATGAACTTCTGTTGACTTTGACAATAGTTGCCCTATATTTTTTGGTTCTTGATTATATTTTGTTCTGTAAATACCTTATAATGATTATTTATCCTAAAGAGGGTAAATTCCTTAAAGAGATCACAGACAGCAGATTTGCTCAGTGTGACGAGAAGAGAAATCACTAAATACATTTTGTTGAATTAAACCAACTTAGTGAATTCACAATGAAAACAAATGGGAAAGTTTTATTGTGCCAGAAAATGTTGTCTGAGGAAGTTCTTTACGACTAAATATGGGGTGACATGAGAAGTAACTCATTCTCTCAAAACAACTGGAATCTTTATTCCTGAGATTTGCTCTGTTTTCAAGGGAAGCTAAAATGGAGATTAAGTTTGGGAGAGGTCCAGCTAGGCATGTGGACACTGATGTGTGTGACTTTCTTCTGATACAAGTGTATAAAGGGAAAAAAAAACTATGTATAAATTGATGTTGACTGAGTCTGACTTACCAAGATAATCTTGGACCTCCATAAACACATAGGGCTTTGGTACCACTTATGATTAAGGATTAACTTCCTCTGGCCTGCCACGTGATTTCTTGACCTTCACATGGACAGAGAGAAGGGACTAAATTCTCTCCATTTCATTTAAACCTCATTGGCTACAATACTGCCACTGTGTAAAGCTTCTATGTCACTTAACAGAAACCAGAAAAGTCAGCTGGAACAAAGGCATCTGGAGCCTGAAACTCATTACTGGGCAGAGAAGTTGAAGACAGGTGTAGCTGAGCTTGAAGTCTATAGTAAAGGTAAAGGGTCAGGGCAGTTGTAAAAAGATAAATCTTCCCTCCAGATGGTAGAAGTTTTATGACTACAGTAGTGAGAGAGAAGTGTGATAATGCCACATGTGAACTGTGTCACTGGTAATTAACAGCTACCAAGTGTTGTAAACTGGGCTTCAGTTGTCTCACAGGTAATGTCTGTCACTGAGACAAAAGGAGACGCATGTTTGTGAATATGACATCTAAAATAGTCATACTGGAGAAAGAATTTTCTATCTTTTTTTCTTTGCTTTGTATTGATTCTGATCCATTTCATTAACCTGACTTCAAGTTTATACCCTACAATAATGATAAAATCTAAGGATGTCTAGACTGGCTCATCTATTTTCATTTACCATTCATTATAGACCCCTACTTACTTTGGAATATAGTTGAACCTATGTAAGTTGACCACACAAAGGACTGTAACAAACTGGTCAACATACAGAGGTGGGTAACTTAAAGAACTAGGCGTACTGTACTGATATGCACATGTGGTGCATGTCTGGTCTATGAAAATCAGCTCAGCTTATGGAGGTAGGCAACTATGGAGGTTCTACTCTACATTAAAAAAATTTACAATAGTATTTTTTTTTAACACAACACACTTTATAACATTAAGTATAATGATTAATTCAAATGTTTTTAGAGGGAGTGATGGCTGTGTTATCTTCATTATAAAAACATTGACTTTACTTAGAGGTTATGGACTTTTCAGATATTTTAAAATAGTATTATGAAATGACTGACTCATTCAGTTTCAAACAATTACCTCGAGCTTCCATTCCCTCCATTCTAGCCAATCACTATTGAGTAGCCAACTTGTCTCTGGTTCCTCTGCTACTTCCCTTCTTCCCTATTCTTCCTTTCTCTTTGTATTCCCCTTTACCTACAGGAAATTGGGTAATCTATACAAATTATCCCTTCCTTTCATCCATTGACCCAGGGATATGAGCTGCATTGCTAATTTTCTAACAAGGAAAATGGAAAGTGTTGATTCTACAATGAGAATGAATGAGTCTGTGCAAGAAGAGGCAGTTGGAGCTACACTTTTTGTTGCAAGGCAGAATGTTCATCATGCACAGGATTGTGGAAAACAAAACAAAATGCAACACGACACTTTGCATTTTATTTAATCTTGTGCATTAAAATGAAAACCAGAACAGTTATGAATCTAAAGCCACTCTTCAAGAGTTCCTAATCATTTGGCATCTGCCTCCTCACCAATAATATACTAATTAGCACTTTGCTCTGCTTTACAAAATTTATCTAGGTCATTATCTAAGTCCATTTTGCGCTGCAATAAAAGAATACCTGAGGCTGATGTTCATGATGAACAGAAATTTATTGGCTCATGATTCTGGAGGCTGGGAAATCTAAAAAATAGAGGGGCTGGCATGGTCAAGGGCCTTCTTGTTGCATCATCCCATGGTGGAAGGGCAAAAGAAGATGAAAGAGAATAAGAGGGGTTCAAGCCTGTCCTTTTATAAGGAAATGACTCCCAAGATAATGAACTTATTCCTGTCATAATGGTATAATCCATTCATGGGAGCAGAGTCCCTGGCCTTATCTCTTCTTGAAAGTTTCACCTTTTAATACTGTTATGATGGTGATTAAGCTTGCAACACATGCTTTCTGGAAGACACAGTCAAACCATTAACGGTTATACACAGCGTGGGGCAGGGAAGTACAATTGCCAACATTGCTTAGGAGAGGAATCAAAAGTTTCAGGCTATGGAGCAAGTGGTAGAAAGAGAATCCCATCTATCCTCAAATCAAGATTTGGCTGTAAAACCTCTGGGGTATATTCCTATTTGACTGTTCCCTTTTTATCTTGTTATGATCTCTTAATCCAAGTTACTCTACTACCTGAGCCTATGTTACAAAATGGAAAATATCATTCCTACTATGCTATTCCGTTGCCCTACAAGGGATCAAGTGAATATTAAATATCTTTCTAAGTAGTATTTTATAAATTTTGAGTCATTACTGAGTTAGACATCTTTAAACCTTAATCCTTGTACACCAAAAATACAGGATGAAGGTTTTGCAGAATAAAGGAAAAAATGCAGTAATATGTTTAAACTCAAAGAAGTTAATTCTATTTTTGAAGTTATGAGTGTTCACATTCAAGACCTTTACTGGTTAGGTCAAAATGTATGAAACATTGAGCTAATATCTTTATATTAATAATGGGAACCTGCAAAGTTCAGTTATTGGAATCAAACACATTAAAGAGATGATCTCTTCCCTGGGAAATCTTTGAAATCTCAACAGAGGACTGACTCTCAAATCTTGTGATATGATCTTGTAAACATAGGTAATTCAGAATGCTGCAATATATTTAAAATTTGAGATTTCAGTGGCAAATCTATCACTAATTAGATATAATTAAAGAAAGAAAAATTATTACTATAAAACTGAATGCATAATTTAGAAGACAGATGCATATTTTGTTTGAGAATTTTGCTGATGTTAATATTTTTGGTAGTGATATAGATTAAAGAGAGTTATAGATTATTTTGTTGAAAAACAGAGTTAGAGTCCCAAGATTCAAAAGATAGTCTTTTAAATCTACTTTCCTATTAAAATGGGTTGTCAGAAAATCTTTTGCATTAATACTTCAATATAATGAGGAGGTTGTGTTAAAAAAAAGTTATTAAAAAACAGATGAAATACTTTCTGGAGAAAAACAGAAGGGGTAGAGCTTCTTTTGCATTGGGAATGAGAATTCTGGGCAAATTCTTTGGTTATCTTTGTAGTGGCTTGAATACTGTGGAAGAAGAATGAGAAAGTTGTAAGTATTTCATGGAAGAGCATTAAATACAGATAAAAGATCCCATCTCAATTCAATTAAACACAATCTTCAGTGACAAAACAGGTACCAGGTTTTGTGGCAATATAAAAATATTAAAAAAAAGTCTTGACACTTAAGGAACTTACAATCTTATCACATAGACAACATATTAAAAATGTGTTCCACTGCCAAGGATAATGACACAAACCCCATTTGTATTCAATAGATATTGGATTAAGTTCTTCACAACGTTCAAGTTATTCTCTGTTGAGTGCAGTGAGAGCCACTTAATTTCCTTCCTGTGCATCTGAGTTTTCTAGGCTACCTTTGAGGTCCAAATATCCAGTCCTTTTCATTCTTTTCCAATTAAAAAAGTTGTCATGATAATTGGAAAATATTTAATATTCACAATAAGCTTCTGAGCACTAAGATTGATTTTTAGCCATTTTTGGTTCTTACTGAACACGTTTTATTTATACTGGTTAATATAATAAAGTATTGAATGAATTTCCATTGAAGAAAAGAAAACTTTTGCCTAAAGAAATATGGAGGAAAGAGAGAACATTTTTAGAATCTTACACACACACACACACACACACACACACACACACACAATTAAATATGTATAATTAAAAAATTAGAGACCTGGGTTAAAAAAAATCCCAGGTTTACCTCTTAATAGCTGTGTGACATTAGGCAATTACTTAACTTAAGAAGACTGTAGTTTTGTTTTTTTTCCTCTGTCATCTGGGCATAGTGCAGTGGCATCATCATAGCTCACTGCAACCTCGAATTCCAGGGTTCAAGTGATTCTACTGGCTCAGCCTATCAAGTAGCAAGGACTAAAGACTAAGGACTAAGGACTAATACTAAGGATTAAGACTAAGACTAAGGACTAAGGACTAAGTTCCACCATGCCTGGCTAATTTTTTTTTTTTTTCTAGAGACAAGGTTGCTATGTTGCTCAAGCTGATCTCAAACTCCTGGCCTCAAGTGATCCTTCCTACCTGGCCTCCTGAAGTGTTAGGATTATAGGCATATGCCATTATGCCTGGTGGATTGTACTTTATTCATTTGCAAAATGGCAAATATAAAAGTAGATACTTGATAGAATTTTGTGGGGATTAGATTAAATAATGTATATAAAGTGTCTACTATAAGTTTTTGTACAAAATAAGTGCTCAGTAATTATTAACTATATGGGTAATTGCACTTACCTATTTTTAAAAAATATTTGAGGCAACACTGAAAAACAGATATATTAAAACTAGAAAAAAAGAGATAAGAATCAGATTATAAAGTTGACATAAATTTTTCAAATTCTTTTATCAGATTTGTGAAAATGATTTGTAGCTGTTTATAAATGTCCAAAGCCAGGCACTATTTTATGAAAGAAGATAGGTTTTTGCTGCATATGTAAAAATTGCATTAATATTTATTCTTTACAACCTTACTTGGGATAATATCCTAAGACAAAGAATGAACGTAAGTCAAAACACCAGTGCAACAAGTTTAGAAAAGCTCCTTAATTAATAGCTAATGAATCTGAACAATAGTTGACTTATGTTTTTATCAAGTCATAGGAAACTACATTCTCTAGGAATCTAGAAATGTGGTCCTAAGATGCTGACCTGGTAAATGATAGAATTTTCTTAATTATTACAGTGAATGAAGGAACTTATCAAGAGGTTATGCCACCTCCGCCATCTATGTTTCCTCCAAGGTTCATCAAACCTTGTTGTGTTGATACATTTCAGCTGCTTACTGAACAATTTCTAAAGTAGGAAGGATCTATAGCTTCAGTGCCTTCCTTTCAGTTCCCCATTCTTCATGGTTTAAAATTAAGTCACTATTCCAGATATGAGAACTTGTGACCCAGTTGGTTTTGATCTACTGTTGCTTTGGGATCCCATCCAGTGCCTATGTTATCTCTGAGAACTCACAAGCACTTTTAGCCTGTTTTGTTCTGGCTTTTGTATTGTATTTTACACACTTAAATTGGCCTGGTAATCCTGCCTAGCCAAGCTTAGGAGAACAGATGTCACACCATTTACATGATCCTACAGCTGGCGGAGTATCTGAGATCTTGTTTGGGTCCAGGAACTCAATATGACTCAAGGTTGGTGGCATCTTCCACCCAGATTATGACTGCATTTCCTGTGCTCTGGGCTTTTAGGAAATCTTGGGTTGACTTGTGTCTGGATCACGACTTGACTTACGCTACTGCTGAGTGTGGTGTCTCAGCTGCCCAGTGGCATCTCTCAACGTATTCATTTAGCTCTGGGTCCAACCAGTCCCCCTAGGCCCTTGTCAGTCCAGTGTTTGGGTCTTCTGCCAGTCCTCACACTTTCACATTGGATGGATCATGGCCTGTGTTTCAATATCCAAATGTGAACATAGCCACCCACCAGATCAGAGTGTGGAGTCAGGGAAAGCATTTCAAGGGGGAGCCCAACGGTTTGCTTAGGTACTTCAATTTGGATTTATGGAGTTTAATAAAAATTTCGTGGGAAATTTTGAATGTAAAAATCAAGAAGTTGTCATTATATTATTTATCCAAGGGGTGCCATTGACAGTTTTCAAGGGGCAAACATTTACTAAGGGCCCTGGTATTTAATTGGCGCTAGAGAACAAAGAATAACAAAACCAATGTTATTTGTTTTTAACATTCCAGTAGGACAGGCAGATATATTAATGAATGATTTTTATGTTCAGTTGAAATTTTTTAATCTAGTGGAATTTGGTCCAGAGGTTGGTTTATTAACCAAATAAAAATTTGGTTATAGGAAGAAATTAAAAAAATACCTTTTAATGTTTTAATTTAAGACATAAGATATTCTACTTTTTCACTGATATTTTGATAAAATTCAAGGCCTTTTCCTCAGGTAAAAATTTTCTGCTAACAATTATGCATTATTTTTCCTACATAAACCACATACATAATGCATGGCCTATAATGTAATATTTTTTATTTTTTAAAGTAAAAGGAAAAATCAAAGAAACTTGCAAAACAAAGAGTGAAGACCCTACTGAGTTTATCTTAGTTTTATAAACTGAAATTTTAATTATCTTGCCAACACTTAATTCAACAGTATTATTTTTAGCAACTCACTTTTATCTAGTCGTTTTAAGATTTTCATGTGTGTTTCATAGAAACAACTTTTTTACATAATATCTGGTGTATAACTTAATCATGCAACTAAAATAGCAAGGACAACTGGTTTGGGAGGAACATTACCAATTTTTTGGGAAATGCACAACTCAGCTGGCACAAGTTCATGATTATACTGCAGAAGAGCTGAAAGCTCAGAGTTTACCATGCTGTAGGCATCAACCATTATATATTACTAAGGGAATGAATGATATAAAACTCATTTAGGTATATTAATTGGAGTTTCACTAAGAAAACTACTATGGTACTAAAACTGAGGTGTGCACAGATATTCCTGATTAAGGCAGCACAGTCTAAAAGTAATTACGTATTTATGAAATCAAGTAGGGTCCAGGTCAGAACACTGGGAAGCATCAACTTGGAAGGAAAGACTTAAACTTTGACTATCTCAATAAGTGTAAATAACCACAACCTAACACAATCAAAAACTGATTCTTTATTGCATTAGTAGATTATGACTTGCTTAGTTATGGGGAGAGAAAGAACAGAAGGCAGGGTAAGGGAGCCCTGGACAACTGAAATGGAGGAAGGAGAGGGGAAAAAGAGAATCAAAGAAGCTATTGAAGAGGAATCTCTTCAATGTCACCATTCACCCAGGATCGGTCCTTCTCTGAAGTGCAGAGAAATACATGAAAAGGATATGAAAATACATTTTTAAATTCAGGTTTTTTTTTTTTTTTTGGTGACAGTGTCAAGTTGATAAACAAAGATGGAAGGAAGAAAGGAGGAGATGAATTATAAAAACACATTTCTCACGCCTGTAATCCTAGCATTTTGGGAGACTGAGGCAGGTGGATTGCCCAAGCTCAGGAGTTTGAGACCGGCCTAAGCAAGAGCGCTACCCTGTCTCTAAAAATAGCCATGTGTTGTAGTGGTGCCTGTACTCCCAGCTACTTGGGAAGCAGAGGCAAGAGCATGGCGGGAGCCCAAGTTTAAGGTTGTTGTGAGCTATGATGTCATAGCACTCTTCAGAGACTCTCTCAAAAATAAAAATTAAAAAGAAACATTTCTCAGGAAAGTGACAAAAGAAGGAAGTTTCTGTAATCAAAATGAGGGTGGCACTGATAACATATGTGTATAATTTTTATGTATCAAACTTAGAAAATTCTGTAATATTAGGAAACTTCATGCATACATTAGCAAATAAAAGCTAAAAGTCACCTGTAATTTTTCTACTCAGAGATGACCTATGTTAAATTTTTGTGTTATTTCATTTTTTAGCATAATATACACATATATACACATACACACATTGTATGGGAGCATAGTAAAACTTTTTCACTTAACAATATACTGTGGCTATTTTCAATGGCAATCTGTTTCTTTTTTGAGTCTGTGGCATTGGCTACAATTGTAATTATTGAATTTTCAGTGTGAAGAGCAACTATTCTTGTTCTCATCTTGTCATTTTAATACCATGGTTGCTGTAGGTTGCTGAAAGCTATTTTTCAGTAGGTAAAGAAATTTTATTTCCTTTTTTTGACCTTTTTTCTTTATTTCATTTATATGAACAATAGGCATAGAACTTTATCAAATATTTTCTCAATTCTATAGAGAACTGGCCATATGGATTATCTTCTTTAACTCATAGATGTAATAAAATACATGTATGCAAAGTTCCTTCCTAACTCTCTTCTTCTCTCCCCCCTTTCTTCTTTTTTCCTTTTTCCCTTCTAATTCATTTCTATGATATTTGAAATATTATTTTATTTTCCCAATATATGTCCATAGTTTAAACAATAAAAATATCTTCACAAGATTGATATTGAAAGTTATTGATATTGAAAGTTACAATCTCTCTTGGCTGTATTCCTGTGTGTGTGTTTCCATTTACTTCTTTTGGCATTTCATTTTATGATCTTTCTTACCTTGTCCGTTCTTATTATATATTTTTCTCTTATGAAATAAACATTTAGCATCCTTACTTTATCTCATGTTTCCTGTCTATTGTCTCAATATGTTTTAAAATATTTTAAAATTAGTTTTGTTGAATCAGTGTTCATGTTACTGCGACCACGTTTGCATTGTTCACCAAGTAGTATAATTACCCTATCTTGTACAATTTTCGTTATTACTAAAGTTAAATTCTTTTGCTTTTGTTTCCCTAGGTTTACGTATCACAATTGTTTTATCAACCTCCCCAACAGATCCTTTAAATCCTAGTCTCCAGATAGTCAAACACATCTGGTGTTTTGCCATTTCTGGCCTCCTCACCTTGGAAACATCCATTCTAGGGCCCTCCTTCCTCCTGGCTACAACATGAACTAGTTTCATTTTGGAACCATTGCACAGCTGTCTGGAAACTTCTCTCTCCTGTTGTGGGTTCCTCTATTTTAGATTATATCCTTGTTGTCTAGAGACTTCTTGAGATGATGTGCATGGGAGACAATTTTTTCATGGTTTGTATATCTGAAAATATTTTATATACTGCCATATTTGACTGATGGGTTGACATGGATTTGTTGACAGCTTAGTAGGCAACGGAATTTTAGTTAGAATAAATTTTTTTTTCCCAGAAATTTGGAGACATTGCTTCATCTAGTTTCAAACGTGGCTGTGGAGCTGTCTGGTGATATTCTGATTTCAGATCCTGTTTTCAAAATCTATTTATTTCTCTTGGAAAGCATTTATAATATTCTGCCTATCATTAGTGCTCTACAATTTTGTGGAGATATGCATTAAAATAGGCATTTTTTTTGCCATTTTGTAGAAATGTTTTTTGCAAACTGCCATTCTTTAATTTTGAGAACATTTCTCGAAAGTTTTGGTATCTTTTTTTTCCCTACTGTATTTTCTTTCTTGAACTCTGATTTATGGTTGTTTTATCTCCTGAACTGTTTTCTCATTACACTTCTACTAACTTTTTAATTTTTGGAATTTTATTTTTTTTCCAATAAAATTAGAAAATAAAACTAAAATTATTCTCTGATTATTCTTCTTTTATATCATATGATTATTTCATGGATGCAGCCTCTTCCTTTAGTTCAGCGGTTCTCAACCTGTGGGTCACGACCCCTTGGGTGGTTGAACGACCCTTTCACAGGGGTCGCCTAAGACCGTCCTGCATATCAGATATTTTATATTATAATTCATAACAGTAGCAAAATTACAGTTATGAAGTAGGAATAAAACTAATTTTATGGTTCGGGGTCACCACAACATGAGGAACTATATTAAAGGGTCGTGGCATTAGGAAGGTGAGAACCACTGCTTTATGTCTCTGAGATTAATAATTTTAGAACTTGGCAAAAAACCTATCATATCCTTGGTTCCTCTGAGTACTGTTTTTTTTTTTTTCCCAGGAACTGAAAGCTGAGCCAAATAGTTGGTTTGCTTGGGTCTCTGCCTTTTATGAAATTGGATGCTTTCCTCAAATTTCTGATGATTTTTAAAACTTAAGGTTTAAGGGCCTGAATGTGATTGGAAGCTCTGTGTATATGGTCAAAATTTGTACTCAATGGGCTCTTTGAGGACTTGGCTATTTTGTTGCAGAACTCTCCCCTCCTCTTTGTCAGTTCCTATATGTCATTTCTCTGGGTGGAGATTTTCCAGAAAACAAACACATATACAAGCAAAAATAGTCCTCCTCCAATCCTCCTCTTGGAAGATTATATATGCCTGACAGCTAGTAGTGTTCTCAGAATTGACAATCACACAAAGGTTGGGAGAGAAGGCGCCCCCCGTCCTGAAGGTAGACTTTTAGTTTTGCCTCTATTTTCATTTTATTTCTTCATCCCATGCTTTTGGTTTTCAAGAGTCTGCAGCATCTTCTTTGGTTAAAGCAGGATAGGGGAGTTGTCATGGTGTTCTGGGAATCTGACTCTTCCTCCTACAGCTTCTGGAAATGGACATGTGGAGCCCCTCTCAGCTGCCACCTCTGGGTAAGGAGCCTGTTGGGGAATGCCAGGCAATTTCTTTGTGGACACATGTTATTCAACCTTCTAAGCTCCATTAACTAAGCTTTCAAATTCTTTGTATCTTTCCCATGTTTGAAATCTTCTTTCCACTATTATGTCTTTACCATTTTATTTTGTTTATGTGTTTATATTTATACTTAAAAAAAAAACTCTTCAATCTTATTTCAGTGGGTTTAGAGGCAAAACAATATACATGTTACATTGGCCACAGGGTAATGCATAAGAAAATGCACCACTGGGTAATGTACAACAGAGTAAATACAAGAAAATGAGGCACCGTCTGTAAGGATATTGATGAGATGGCATCTCTGAGAACTAGGCAGCTTGGCTGAACCCAAGCGGATGCCCTGGGTGAATGACCAGGGCAGATAAGGATAGGGCCTCTATGTTCTTCATTTATCCTTGATGTCAAAGAGAAGTGTATATCAGGAGACATAACGAAGAGAAAGAAAGTGAAAAGACGTTATCAAATTGTTAAATCAGACTGATCATGTAAGAAGTTTCAGAAGTGAAAAGAAATGCAATCAGTAGATGCATAGGGATAATGGGCTTAAATCAACCAAGACAACTTCAGAAACCAGAGTGCATGTTCATCCTAATTAAAATCCTCTGTAGCAAGAAGTCTTTACCAACCTTGACGGGAAGGAGAGTTTCAAAAAGAAATATGATTGATTGGCAATGAATTCCTTTGCAGCCCTTTTATCTCTAACGTAGTTTTCTATATTAATTTGTTCAGTTTGCAGTCAACTTATATGAAAAAAATCTTGGAAATATTTTATTTATCACATATATTTCTGGATGAAATATCCAGGGATTTCAAAAAGAGAAACTCAAACGGTAAATCTCTGGGAACTTATTCATTTTCCTCTTAATGATCAGATTATTAAATGCTAGAAGATTTTTTTTTTTTAAAAGAAAAATTCCCTACAAACACTATTGGTAGTAAAACTATTTTAAAAGTAGAAAATCCCTTCTGCACAGTAAAGACAACTAAAGCAACTTTGTTGCTAACACGAAGGCCCAGAACATGTTGGAAAAAGAAATATGGAAAATGCTTTGAGATCTGTTTCTCTTTATAATGTATTCACATGCTAGATATTCTTTCCAGAATTCTGAAAAGACTTGTTTAGTATTTTACATAGTAGTACATCATTTACAACGATGTGTTGGAATGTATGACCCCAACTGTTCGATATATTCAACATAAACAATCCAAGAAGCTGCTTAAATGCCTTCCATGATTCCAGTTGTAAATTGACAGTGATATGTTCTGATTGGAATGAAGCTGTAGACTTACATGGCAGGCACTATATTAGACAAGTCTCCAAAAAATGTTACCAGATTTTACTTGCTGCAAAGTTGAGAGGCATAAATGTAGCTGAAACAAGTTGTGAGATTAAATCTCAAGACTATTGGTGCTCCTTATAGCAAGTGAAAAAATTAGAATACCTTTTTGAGGCAATAGATAGTGCTTTGTTCAGTCCATTTTTTGAGGTTATTTATGCCAATGAAGAACTCTGAAGCAGAGAAAATGGGAAGACAGCAAGAAGGCAAATGAACAGGGAGTGTAAGGAAGTGAGAATTTCTTACTTAGCACAGTTTCGTTTTGATCTGACTGTAATGAGCGCTGGGAAATATGGTGGTCTGGGAAAAACAAAGGAAGACTTTTCGAAGAGAATAAGATATGAGTCATTCTTTGTAGGTAAAAGTGATACTACCTGCCCCCATGTGTAGGTTCACGTGGCTTGAGTTTTTTCCATTTTCTATGCTGTGCCATGTCCACGTGACGTCCCTTGCCACAGGAGTCAGGTGGACTTGAAAGTCATATACATATAAGTCCTCCCCAAATACGGGAAACTCCTGAAAAGCTTTTATTTTTTTAAGTGAAAATTATGATAGTAAAGAATACAAAGAAAACAGAATATGAAAATATCCTCTTACCCCACACCCTGGCAGTAATGACTGCATGTAATTCTTCTTGACTTTTCTGGACATTAACTTAATGAATAGAGATTTGTAGTTTTTAACTATATTGGTTCATATCAGTTTTTTGCTTTTTCCATAGCATGATTTTTACTTTTTATTTTTCCTGTTTATGGTAATATTGAGACTATTACTACCATATGAGTACAAAAGATGTACTTAATACTCTTAATGCAAATTATGAATGCATCATATTTACTTTAATAATCCCCTATTAATATACATTTTACTTTCTTCCAAATTTTTGATCAAATAAGCAAACCAATAACAGGAAGTATCTTGTATACACCTCTTTTCATGCTTATTTCTTTGAGGTAAATTCCTAGATTGAAGTTATGGGAATTATGAGTGAGTCCATTTTATGCATAACTTTAAAAAATTTCTTTATTATGGCTCTTCCTATCACTTTTTCTCCAAAAATGTCTTTAGTTCAACATTATTCTTGAATGGTATTTCTGTTGTATGTAGAATTTGGATTAGAGTGTTGAAGGAAACATTCCAGAGTGTTCTGAGTAAGATTGCTGTTGTTGAGAAGTTGGGTCTCAGTATGACTGTTCTTTGAAGGTAATCTATCTATTTTTGTTGGCTGCTTTTAAGAATTCTTTGTCTTTGGTTTTCTATACTTGAACTCAATGTGTCCAAGAATCTTTTTTCTTTTTACACTTGACCCAAATAGAATGTTTTAAATCAGTTTTGGGAAAGTCTTGGTCATTGTCCCTTAAAATGGTGCATTTGCCTCAGCTTTCTACTCTTCTGGAAACTTCTTACTATAACTTTTATGGTTTTTCCTTCTGTATTTTTGTTATCTTTTTGGTCATCGTGCTGGTAATTTATTTTAATGAAATTTATAGGCTAGCAATTCTTTAATTATGTCTCAGCTGCTGCTAAACTCATGCTTGAAGTTACTAATTTTGAATATAGTACAGAATGATGGCTTTGAGTGCCTTCCCACTTCACTGGAGTTTCACATTGCAGATTTCATCTATAAAGAAAATAAGTATAATAATTGTCCTGTTATCTCTCCAAAGCTCTTTAGAAGATTCTTTACACGTTTTGAGTTTTTAATCTTAATTTATTTTTAAAGCAATGGTTTAATTTAATTGATAAGTAAAGCTCATGTATGTTAATGGCATGCACCATGAGGTTTTGACATATATGTAATACACTGTGAAATGGTGAGATCAAGTTTTTTAGCATATGCATTGCCTCACATACTTAACCAATGTTTGGGGGTGAGAACACTTAAAATCAACTCTTTAACTATTTTTAAATGCACAATATACTGTTATGGATTGTAATTGCTGCGATGTATAAAGGATCTCTTGAAATGATTCTTCCCATCTAACTGAAATTTGGGGTCCTTTGACCAACATCCCCCAATCTTTCTGGCCCAGCCCCAGGCATCTACTATCCATGGTTCTAGTCTCTGCTTACTCCATGTATAAGTAAGATCATGCAGTATTTATCTTTCTGTTTCTGGCTTGTTTAGCATAATGTATTGCCCTCTAGATTTGTTCGTGTTGTCAAAAATGTCAGGATTTCCTTCTCTTTAAAGGCTGACTAGCATTCCATTGTGTATATACACATTTTCTTCATCGAGTTCTTTAAATTATTTTATTTCAATTTTTAAGATTTAGGCTGTCATTTTTGAAAACTTACATATGTTAAAAATAAGATCATACTTTGTTTTTAATATTTCTTTCATTTTCTATATTTTGTTATTTATGTATTTTTTTCTTTTTAGTCCCCTCTTTTTGGGTCACTTGAAAATTCTGCAGCCTATGTTTAGTCCTTTAACTTTGCTTCTATAACACCAAATAATTTAAACTATTTTCCTTGAAATAATTTTTAGATGATATCATTTTCTAAGATAAGGAAAAAATTATGCTTCCTTACATATTTCTATTTCTCTATTTTTATTTTTTATGCCATTTTTATTTTTTCCATTTAAAAAAATGAAGGTAATTTGAAGGTAGAAATGATTAGGTGTATTATAATGTTTGTGTTTGTTAGGTAAGGTCCCTGTTATAGTTGTGTCCTGCACCCAGGAAATGTGCCTTTTTTTCTTTCTTCTATTATTTTTACATTCTTATGGTTTACAACACTTAGACTCTATTTTAAAACATGTTAGCCCAGTTTATACGACTTGATTCTATACTGAAGTAGAGTCAATATTAGATTTGAAGAGTTAGTTTTACCTGCTGCTACTGTTAATTCAGAAGAGCGTGATCTTGGGAAACTGCAGCTCCAGTGTGGGTTTGTTGTCTCATGATAATTTCTGACTAAAGTATGTTCTGTGCTAAACCCCACTGCTCCTTGGTTTTAGGGGCTCACATCCTGGAATGGGCATTTCACACAGGCAGGAAGACAATGAGGTCCATGGTGTAGCCCCATAGCTTAAATATCATTTGGTGATTTTTCTCTGCTCAATTAATTCTGGAAACTGGTTCCCTTCTCTTCCATACCCCACCATGCCTGAAGGCCCAGTACTGAATTAGTCAGGTGAAAAGAGATTGACATTAAATATGAGTGTCTACATAAGTGATCTGACAATTAAGTTTGTGAATTCATCCTAGAAAAAGTTCTCATACTTTATTGTCGAATGTCACTATGGGAACTTTTCAAGTATTCCCCTTGGGAAGCTATGCACTGATGCCAGTGCCTATTCCACCCTTCAAAGCAAGTTTGGAGCTCTTTTTCTGGAATGGCTGTCAAAGCTGTCATCATATTGTCTTTGATGTCCCAAATATCATCAAAGTCTTCCTTTTAGCATTTCCTTTATCGTTGGGTAAAGAAAAAAGTCCCTGGGGGCCAGATCAGAAGGGTATTGCAATACAGTTATTTGTTTACTGACTAAAAACTCCCTCAAAGACAATGCCGTGTGAGCTGGTGCATTGTTGTTAAGCAAGAGCCATGAGTTTTTTGCCGACATTTTCATTTAAGATTTTCTTGTTTCTCTATTGATATTTATGCTATGCTTTTCACAGTCAATTGTTGATGCTGATGCACCATATGATGAATTTTTGCAATGTTGTCATAAATTTTGCTTGTTATTGGTTTCCCTGACCTCTCTTCTTCAGTGGTGTTTTCTCTCCCCTTAGAAAAAAAACATTTAGTCCATTTGTACACTGTCATTTTCCACTATCCCCATAAACTTGAACTAACATATCCCCTATTTCACTTTCACTCATGCCATGTTTAACAAGAAATTTATGAATCTTTGTTCATTTCTCTAACTTAAGCTCCCATGTTCTCTTGATGGCGCACAAAAATACACAACAATAACAAATACCACAAGACACTACCACATGTCCACATGAACACAACTGTGAGATACTGACATACCAAGGTTACGAAACCTTACTGAGTTGTTTGTACAGTGCTGCCAACCTATGTGCACAGCAGCAAGATCATGAATTGCCAGAACTTCGTAGGCATTTCAGTTAGTCTCCTGCTATTTGTCAGAAAAGAATTTGACCCCCACATCCTCCCTTTCAACACTTGATCCCAATTCTTAAATTTTCAATGAAAAAATTGGTTAGCCTCTTGGGGAATACCTCTTTTATTTTAGAGAAATTTATACTCTAAGATCTGGAGAGAAATGAATTAATATTTGGCATTCTCTTTATGTTAGAACAAATTTCTCCAAATTTTCAGGTTTATTTGGATATTCAGATATTTTGGTGAGTTTCATAGGAGGGAGGAAATAACTATATTCTAAAATAATTTCCAAAAAGCACATGAGTACATTTCTGGAATCTTCATTTCTATTTATTGATTTAATCATTAGGGCCTGTTCCACAACTACCAGCTGTTAATTGTTGGAAGTTTGTGCTGCGTTTTTGTTATCTGTAGAACAAGTCTGTTCCCCTTAATCTACCCTTTCAAAATGACTTAGTTAGTTGCCAGCACTTATTCTTCCAAAATTAGCTTTGCAATCAGTTGACAATGCTAAAACAGTCATATTAGAATTTTGATAAGTTTATTAAATTTGCAGATAAATTAGGAGAGATTTGATAGTCACTCAAATAGAAAATTTGATAGGTTAAATAATATGATAATGTATAAGTTTTACATTCTTTAAAAAGAGGTAAAGTTTATTTATAACTAAATGAAAGTGAAAATAGTTTATTTCATGAGGAGAGTGATCAGGTTTGACTTGTTCCTTAAAATAGTCCTAGATCCTAGTGCAGTGCCTGGCACAGACTACAAACTCAAACAATAGTGGAATGAATCAACAATTGAATTGAATAAAAGTGAAGTGCTCTTTTTTTTTTTTAGAAATAGCATTCTTAGTAAAGCTTAGAAAAGAAACTGCTAACTCTAGTGGATTCAACAAACAAAAAGAGGAATTCGAATCAAATAAGTCAACCAAAGAAGAAAACAAGCACATAACATCCCCACCCTTTTTCCTTCTATAAACATCTGGATCTTTTTGTGGTGCTTTGTAAATTTGAAAATGGCTTAATTTAGTTAGCTACGATGTTCTGGATAGAGAAGAGGAGGGAGGGTAAGTTATTTTGTGGGTAAACAATAGCGTTGTAAATATCTCAGTTTCTTTCCATTAGGGATTAAACAATACACAATCAAGGCTCTACTATTGTAAAGAGTGACTTTGTATGGAGGTGATGAAACCATACATGCTGCAAATAATAGCTGGGAGTTTATGGGTAGAACTGCTATCCAGATCTACTGAGAACCTGCCACTTTGTTTCTTAGACTCTTATTACTGTTTATATATCCAAGCATAGTTGGTAGGAATTTGTATTCATTTACTGTGGTGTCTTCAACACCATAAGACAGCTTCCAAATGATGGGGTCACGTATGGTGGGGCTATTCTGTTATGGAAGGGATAAACATCAGCCTGTTAGACTCACTCTGAGAACTAGTAGTACCTTCCCAGGTATGTGATCTGAATGGAATAGAAATGGAAGATGGCTTCTCTATGGTCTACAAAGCCCAGGGCAGTCACTTATCACTACTTACATATTGGACAATCAAAACTGAGATGCACCAATGTTAACATATTCCAATATAGATCACTCTTAATTTTCTCTGCTTTCCTTTCAACTTTGGAGTTTTGCTTTGCTGCTGCTGACTCTGCTGCAATGGCTCCACTTGTGTGTGTGTCTCTTTTGAGGGCTTCCATAGCCATGTGGCCTTGATCATCACCCACCAATTCTGTGTTATTCACAGACAAATACTTGACTTGTTTTAACTTTCCCACATTTGCCATCTGTGGAGTAGGGAGAGTGAAACCCACAGTGTCTTGTCTCTTAGCAAACTCATTCATTGGCTAGAAGAGGATCCAATGGGACGAAGAACCGAAATGTTAGCTGCCTTTCCTGCTGCTTCTCCTGTTCCCTAGTAAATGGCATCTTCTCCAGCAACTTTGCCCATTTGCCCAAGATAGAGAATCCTTCGTAAGTGTGCTATTATGTTCCCACAAATACTCATGCAGTTCCTAATAATTCAGAGTAAATATTCATTAATGATTTATGGGTTAATATAATCAACATTTCTATTGATTAAACATTAGGAAGTTTAACCATTTATTCATTCAAAAAAGAATTGATTGCTAGTTCTGGGCTACCTTCTGGGATTATAGGAAGGACCAACACGGGTATGTTTACTAGAATCCCTGGTTCTAGATTTTTTCACATTCAGGATAATGAGAGCTATAAGAGCCATCTTACAGCCCTAATCAACTTTCTGTCAACTTTCTATATGGATAAAACAAACACACTATCAAGTCAACAAACCAACAAATCATAAACCTATTATATTATACATTGTGATTAACTGATGCTAAATAATGGAAATTTTAAAAAAGAAGAAATATTCTTCATTCCATTTGAATGCTTCCCCAGTTTTATAATACTTAAGACCCACTGTACTCAAATGATGGCTTGGAATTGATGTTTTAAAATCTCCATTAGGTAACTGCTAATACAATGTATGAAAAAACTCTATGAGAGTGGAACTATTTTGTTGTGTTTAGTTTCTGGTATTTTTTTCCTTTTATAACCAGTTCCTAATAAGTAGCATAATGAATAAAGAAGCTAAAGAATATGTTGAATATAACGTGAAGATTGTTGTCATTTTATGAAGTATGCCAAGATGCCAATTTAACTTCTTTGGGAAAACCATTTTAAGAATTGGTAGCTAATTTGAATCTGCATTATTACCTGCTCAAGTGAAAGGGAAAAGAGAAGTGCAGAAAACAGAAAAAGTAGAGCATTTTGATGTGGCCTCCGCATTTGCCGTTTATTTGAGCAGGATACCCAGAACAATTGGGACTTTTAATCAGCTGAAAGCATTCTTACTACTAAATGGCTTTCTCCTTGATTGCCTACAAATTGGAGAATATCAATGACAAAACACAACAGAATTAAGCAAAACTAAAACATAACCCTACAGCTCAGACACAGAAATGTTATAACTGTGCCATCTCCAGCAAGAACTTGAGAGTCAACATGGATTATGTATGTTGTCTCCTCTCCCTACACCTGATCCCTTGATATCCTCATCCTATTCCAGAGCTTCAGTTACCACTTCTGCAAAGAAGATAGTCAGGACTAGAATGTTAATTTCCCTATTTTCTCTTTAACAACCCGAGTTTTGATTTCACACTACCTGAAGGGTGTTGGTTGATATATATATATTTTTTGTTATCAAATCTATGTTGTTAACAAGGATATAGTTTTGTTTTCTTTCAAAACATTCCTTGAGTAAGCCTCTAAATCTCCACAAGATTTATTTCCTGCCTATTCACCATGAAGTATTATGTGTAGTCTTGGCCTATATTGTGACTACTTCTAAAGGGTAATGACTTATTTGTACAGTATCCAATAGTGATAATCAGTCATTCATTTATTGAACACCTGCCACTTACCAGGCTAATTAGAGACAGGGAAGACAAAAAGGTCAGTGAAATACAGCCTTTCCCCTTGAGAATTTTGTTGTCTATTGAAAAAGCTCTGGCACATAATGTAATGTGACAATAAAATGGGAGTAAGTGAAAAAATAAACATAGAAACAATGCATTCTATGGAAGTTTGGGATATAGGAAGAAACTAATTTTGTTAGGCAGAGTTAGGGAAAACAAAATTGATTTTTCTACATGTCTTGCATATGTGCTGCTGAAGTGAGCTCAGTTTTTATGTATGTCCCGAAGGAAGAAAAAAGATATCCAGGCTTAGGAGAGGAAAGGGGGACATTTGAGGCAGAGACTATGTGGAATAGTCAGGGAAGGACACTCTTCTCCAGGGATAGACCTTGATGACAAGTTTAAGGTGACCGCAGCTGACCACATGTGGGATAGATGCTGGCAAGATACGCTGTGATCACATTTAAATTGTCCTTTAGTAGTCTACCCCGGAGTTTGAGTTTTGTTTTCCCAGGTAGATATGTGGAATTTTAAGCAGATGAATGATGGGAATAGATTTGATTGTTAGAGAAAGATAGCTGTGAATGCTGTGTAGAGGATAGCCTGGGGAGAAGGAGAAGAATGCAGTAAGACCAGATAGAAAACCAGTGTAATAGCCCAGGTGGGAGCTGATGGGGACCTGAAAGGAAAGGAGGCTTGGGAAGGAGGAGAGGAGACAGTCTCAAGAGAAGTTTCTGAGCAAGAGTGGGCAGAGCATGTGAATAGGCATGACGGGAGAGCTCCAGGGTGAAAAGGAGATAGGCGATGTCTTTGGATTTTTTGCCTTGAGAGATGGAGTGAATTTTGAAAGACAGGAGGCAAAGTAGGTTAGCAGAGAGGGGAAGATAAGTTTGATCTTGGCTGTGTCCATTTGACAAGCTCGTGGGTTGTCCCGTGTACATGTCCACGAGGCAGTGTGAACTATGAATCTCTGCTGGGCAGAAAGGCAAGGGGTGGAGTTCTGGAAATCTCCGAACATAGGTCATAGTTAAAGCTATAGGCTTCAATGAAAAAGTCAACCCCTATCTTATTTTCTCTCCTACCTTCACCATACTTTAAAACCAATTGTGAATTATTTTTCACATGTAGTCTTTCCACGGCACATCACAAGGACTGTGCACTTACGTTAGCAATCAAGCTGACAGGATGCTGTCTAATAATCGGTTGTTAACTCCAGCTGTCTCTTCGATGAAACCGTGAAAGGCACCCCAGCTTTCCTTCCTCTGTATTGTGTGCCTGCTACACTGGCCACAGAGAAGACGACTCGCCCGTCTCCTGGGCTGGTAGGGCCTGGGAGACAATAATACCCATTTGTTTCCCAGTGTACCCACGATGTCACTGAAAGGGTCTCCAAACAGATCTCCTTGCCTTCAGCCTCCCCCATTCTGAAGCTTTCTGCATGTCAGAATATTTGTCCAAATTAAGTACTGTTCTAATCGTATTTCTATTTCCTTTTCCTGAAATATTATTTAAATGACTTTCCATTTCATATAATATAAAGCTCTTCTTTTTCAATGTCACTCTGTCCTTGACTCTATTTCCCAAGCAGTCTCAGTTGCCTTTTCTCAACCATGGCACTCCTCATGGCCTGCAGTGACACTTTTGTCCCTTCCTTCTGCCTGGAGTAACCTTCCCATATTTCCATGCTTGTCACAATTCTCTTCATCTCAAGGACAGCTCGAATATCAGCACGCTGTACTCCTACAGAGTGCTGTCCCACTACCATAGCATTAAACCATGTTTTGTCTTCAGTTAGTGTGTTTGTAGTCAATATCACAGAGTCTCTCAGAAAGGGGCTGTCTTGTTCATTTTTGTCACCCCCAATTGAACCATGGTGCCTCTTACAGAGTGATTGCATAATAATTGTAATAAATTGTCTACACTTCCTCAAATTTGCTTCTTCAACAGAGTCACATATAATAACTCATTTTCACTTGGTATAGTCATTCTGATTCCCTGAGCAGAGGTTTTTCTATTTTTAGGCAAAATAACGTCCCCCTTAAAGATTTCCCCCTTTCCCTCCACTCAGCCTAACGACAGACAAGAACCCCAGGGGTTATAGAATCAGTCCCCCTGAACTTTGACCTTCACATTCTAGGTCCGAAAATCTTAGGAGAAAGAGGATAACCATGGAAATTTATAGTTTATTCTGCTAATAAACATACGGTTTCATATTTAGGAAAATAACTCCTTTAGAGTTTCCAACTTCTTTGGGAAAAAGAACAAATAAAAATATAGTCCAACCAAAGGAGATTTGGTCTGATATATTAGGATAATAGAGACCATAATCTTTACAAATGTGTTCAATTTTTTAGCATTTCTATTTGGTAGAAGGCTACTTAGTCAATTTTTATGGACCTTAGACAGAACCAAAGATCAGTATGTGGAAGTTAATCAGTAACTCGAAACACCTTTTCTTGTGTTTGGAAGAAAGAAAAGGAGACAGATTGCTGTGGAAGTATAAGATGTTATTTCTGCAAAAATACTTGTATTGCTACCAATTTTAAATGTCAGTTTTCTTCTCCCTGAGTTTATTTTACCTGTCTACTTGGATGAGCTTCACAACTATCCACGTCTGAAGAATGTTCTCTCTTTTCTATTGCTGTGGAATATTTTGTCATACTTTGTGTACCTTATGTTGGAAATTCCGAAAACATAGTATATAGTGGAAACAATTTAAGACTTGGAAAAGAATCACAAATTAAACTGGAAGGAAGCTAATACAGATTTTGAAAATCAGTAAAAGCTGGACATGTTTTATTCTAAAATAATAGGTTATAATTCTTTAATCTTTGAAATAATATTTATATGCTATCTTCTAGTAAAAATATTACATATCCATAAGGTTTTAGGATAGAATGGGATTTTGAGGTCACTTCTTGAGTAAGGAAATAGTAAGTCTCCTTTGCAAGGTCATATAGATACCAGTAGCAGATCTTAAATAAGAATTTAACTTGACTGTTTCCAAATCTGTGGCTCTTTTTACTCATACTATGATATCTATATTTTCTGGATTCAAAATTAGTATTTATATTATGACATATCTGACTTAAATAGAAACAAAGGGACCGAGTATTTGCAATTAAAACTGCTCCCTAAATCAGGATATGTAGTAACTTAGATACAAGTTTATTGGCATCAGCTTATTTATGCCCCTTAGTATCTTTTCACCCAATGTAAAGATTAAATAATAATCCTTCATCAAGGAGAGAAGTAGAGGGGGATGGAAGGGGAGGAGGGAGGGTTGATAGAGGGACGGCAAATAGTGGGACCACACCTATGGAGCATATTGTAAGGGTACAAGTCAATCTATCAAGTACAGAACACAAATGTCTTAACACAATAATTAAGTAAATGAGGTGAAAGCTGTATTAATTAGTTTGATGTAAGCATTCCAAATTGTATAAAAAAATCAACACACTATACCCCACAAAAACATAAATGTATTCATGATCTATGTGTATATGACCTAATAAAAGGAAAAAAAAGAAATATGAGCCATTTGAATATCCGCACAATTAAAAAAAAATAATCCTTCATCAATTTTTATGGAAGACCAAATTGACCAAACAAAAAAATGAAGGAGACCAAATAGTGGTGTTCCACACATAGGTAATGATTCTTATACACATACCATTTGAATTTTTATCGTCAAATATTATGAACTCTCAGTAAATGCAGTGAAAGTTAAATACAATGGATCTTTATGTTCTAGAAATTTGCAGGCTCAAACATGCAATGATACAGATTAGAATCTTAAAAAGGAAGACAAACAAGGAAACAAGGCTAGTTTAGAGTTGCTAGCTGGGATGGTATTATGTATTGAGCAAAAATAATTATGTTGCCGTATCTCTGGTTTCTTGAATTCTTACAGATCATCATCGAAGTTATATCACCCTTATGTAAAATTATGGGAAGGATCATCTTTGGGAGAAGAGCTTGAAGCAAGGTAAATATTTATAAGAAGCAACTTATAAATGTTTGAAGAACTCCTTTTGGAAGAGTGAAATCTTGGCCAAACACACACACACCCCATTACCACCACCACCAAAACAAAACCCAAAGCCCTTAGATTCCTGGATTCATTATTTGCAGTTTTGAACATTCATAGCTCACAAGTCCTACCTGTACTTAGCAACAATTCTATGCTTTCCTCAGCTCCATGGTGTGCACAGCTGCTCATAAAAATGAAGGAAGAACTGGTAAGGGGGTGCATAGTAACAACAATTTTTATTCCTGTCAGAATCGTAAGGACGAGGATTTGGAACAGGTAAGAGTTTATGATGATAGTTTTAATTAAAGAAAATTATTCACTTGTACTAACACTTAGAAAGTCATCTAGAATAACAACTACTTCTTTTAGGTTGTAAAAAGGAAAGGAAACTTACTTTGCAATGCTTTCCTAAGTCCCTGGAGTCAGCCTAAGAGCTGCTAACCACCAATGGCTGAACCTGAGTAAGCTACAAGGATTGGTTTGGAAGGCTGAAAACCACTGCTGACCCTGATTCAGTTGTTTCTTATATAGATTGTTTTAGTCGTGTCTTGCCGGTGTTGCCAATATTGTGCAACTAATCCCAGCTCTTCATTTTTTAAAATGAGACATGCTTCCCTGGCCCTTCCAAACATGATGGAAAGAGGGAGAGATTCAAACCCCAGTTTTGTCACTTCCTGAAGATGGGCACATTATTTAATTTCTCTGAGCTGTACGTTTCACATTAGAATGGGATGATAACACCTGTCTTTAAGTTTTTTATTGATAAGATTAAATATGGCAGACACAGAGCAGGTATCCAATAAGGAACAGGTTTAATTGTGCAACAGGTATAACTGTGCATACTCTATCCCCTCATCAATTAACTGGGAAAATTCTTTTTAAGGGCTAGGTCCGCTCCTGCTCCAGTTCATACCTCTTTAGTTCCATGATGTTTATCTCCGTTCCCCAGCCAAATGGGCAACAGCTGATTTTGCATAGAATTGAGCAATTGTGGAGACAGGTGATTTTCTGCTCACATGCCTGAGATGAGTTCTATTCTGAGGTGCCACACCCCCTTCAGTCCAACCAAATCGGCATTCCCATGAATGTTAAGTGTTTATCCATTGCTCCAGAGCAGGCCTCTCTAAACCTGGAGTTTTTCTCTTCGTGTTCTTCTGTCTGCTGTTAGTCCCCCAAATCTTTCCAATATGGCTTGTGGAAGTGTAATTCTCTCATGAGTAACCCTCTGTGGATTGCCTGGCTTTCATTAAACTTTGCCTGTGCTACCGGGTCACAAACACGATTCTCTTTTTGCTATGTTAAATCCAAGGCTCAGGCATCAGTCTCATCTTAGTTTATTCTCACCACTTTCGCTGCTACCACCCTTATCTAAGCTGCTATCGTTGCTTGCCTGAAATGATACCGTAGTCTTTAAAACAGGTATCTCTGCTTCTATCTATATCTGCCTATCATGTGTGCTTGACAGAGCAGCCAATGTCAGATCATGTCCCTTTTGTTGCTGCTCCAATTCAGGGACCATGTCATTCTCCTCTGTATGCCTCCGGCGCTTATCATTGGAACTTAGCAGGAATTCAGTAAATATTTTGCTGAGTGATTAACATTGAGAAGGCAGAAGAGGAAGAAATATGCCAATCACTTAACCTCTTGATTATCTTAACAATGCCTTGATTTGTTCTTAATTTCACATCATTTTATTTGCTAAAGAAAATCATCATCTAGAGAGGCGGGGCAGATGTATGAACTGAGACCCAAGGGGGTTAAGAGATATACCTCCAGTTTCAATGTCAGTGAGCTTGGGGGCTGATGCTTGAATTCTCCTTTCTTCCTCCAAATAGTTTGCATTTTCTGTTATGCCATATTTCACATACAAAGTTTGGGAATTTCTAGGCTAGTCTATCCTAGGGTGAGACTTCACTGTCTATGTTGTCTTTGTAAATATCTCCTGGGAAGGCCAAAATTCAACATTATAGCAAAGCTTCAAGTGGATGTGGAAGCTTGGCAGCCTGTGTGGATGCTCTTAACTAGAAGTCTCTTTCCTTCACGGCTCCTTCAAAGTATTCATCATTCAATACAGAGTCTAGGACACAGGAATTATTATTATATGCTTGCAAATAGTCTCAACCAAAATTTAAAATCTGGAAATGAATATGGGTAACAGTCTAGGAAATCTGATTTTATTATTGGTTTTCATCATTACATTTGGTCTGGGTACTTTGGAGAGAAATTGGCAGAAAGCATCTAACTTATTAAAATCAGATATTCAAGGAAATTTAATTTCTTTGTCTGAATTGACAACATATTGAAGTTAAAATTCCAGAAGCTGTGTTTACTAGATGAATTCATGGTATAACAAGATCTGAGAATAACATAAATTAATTTACCTTCCCTTGTAAACAGTCTTTCTTCAGACTGTTGCTAATAGAGGAAGAGGCTGTGGGGCAGTGTGGGAGGGAGCAGAGATCAGAGTTAATTTCATTATGTGCTTCCTAGAGAATCAGACATTCAACAACAAAAACACTAGTAAGAATGCAACAACAATAAATCTCTGACTTTCCAAAGTGTATGGGAAAGCAACATGGTATTGAAATGCATTTCTGAATAGCTTTTCTATTTTCAAATTGATAATTTTAGTCAAAAGACATTCATGATTCTTTGTCATCATTACGCATTCATTTGACAGTCTCAGTTTCTACTATGTAAAATTGATTATAAGAGTTTATTCTGTTATATATGTTTGTCCTGTTTCTTGAACTAGATTATAAGAAACTGTCTTGTTCATGTTGTGTTCTTATTCAAGCTCCCACACCTCTAAATAATTCTTCAAATCTAAAAGATGATCAGTAAATATTTTTGAGAAATTCATCTTACATTCCACAAAGAGTGTCCTAAGTTTGAGGGTTTCTAAGCTCTGAGAATTGAACCTAAATATACAGAAGTAAATTTGTATGCTGTTTCAAGTGTTTTTAAAAAGCCATGGGGATTCGTTGTAGGATATGAGAACTTTTTATTTGTGCCATCCCATGTAGGCTGACAGCAGTTAGATTAGAATCAGTTCCTTTTTCTAGGAGATCTAAATAACACAGCGCACAGTCTCACCAAGGTTATTGTCAAAGACAATGGGGCATCTCTGCTTAGCATTAGGGAACTGTGACTCCACAGTTCTTACCAGGACCACTGTGAACCTGGCTTATGGACAAGGGTCACTCAAACAAAACAAGTAAAGAACAAATCACAGACTCACGCTTTGAGGAAGCTCTTCCTTTGGTATACACAGGTTTTACATGAATAGTTACAACCGTCAGGGGGAAAAGACCTTTTTGCACAAGACACCACGGCCTGATTAGGGCTGTTCAGATCATTCTGATCCCACAGTCTGGCAGCCTGACCTGCTCCATCTACTACGTGCCCTGAAAAGTTCCCCTGTGGTTGTGGGCAAATGCCCCCTGCAGAAGACTGTATCACAAGAAGAACATGAGAGTGCCTTGGCAAAGGACTACGTATTTTGTAAGTGGTGGGAAAAGGTTTTATTGTTACCAGTTCTTCAAGAAGCATATTTACCCATATAGATTCATCATCTGTAATAATTAAGCGCAATTCCTTTGTTCCTAATTTTACATTATAGTTAGGAAAAAACATGATAATTTTCAATTAATAATAACTTATGAAATGTATATAGAAATCATTCAGCTGGCTAAATAGTCTATATGACTACATATGAATAAAATAATTTTATCCTCAAATTTAGAATATATTATTTTAGGATGGAAGAGCAGAGGGTCTTTTGTAAGCAACTTGCCACTTTATGGGTGTTTCTCAGATCACCACATGATAAGGATATATTATAATATTAACAATTGTCATCCTAATAAGTAATGTGGCAAGGTTGCGGAAAATAAGATTAATATACAAAAATTAGGCAGGCACAGTGGCTCATGCCTGTAATCCTAGCAAGCACTTGGGGAAGCTGAGGTGGGTGGGTTGTTTGAGCTCAGGGGTCGACACCAGTCTTAGCAAGAGAAAGACCCTGTCTCTACTAAAAATAGAAAAACTAACCAGGCATTGTGGTGGGTACCTTGCTCCCCAGCAATGTGGGAGGTTGAAGCAAGAGGATCGCTTGAGCCCAAGAGTTTGAGGTTGCTGTGAGCTATGATGCCACGACACTCTACCCATGAGAGTGAGAATTTGTCTCAAAAAAAATTATTTGCTTTTGTATGTACCAGAAACAAACAATTGGAATTTGAAATACAAAACACAACACCATTTACATTAGCAACCATGACAAAAGTGACATCCTTTGGTATAAAGCCAACAGCACACATATATTTTAACTCTGATGAGAGTGTCTCTATTGGTTCATCAATGGTAACTGATGCACCACACTAATGAAAGATGTTGGTAACAGAGGAAACTAGGGTGAGGAGGGGATTTATGGGAACTCTCAGCAGTTCCTTTGTAATTTGTGATTACCCTAAAATTGCTTAAAAATAAAGCTTATTAAAAATAAATGACTTTCAAGAAACATATTGAAAAAAATCTTTCTATATTAAATATAATCCACAAATAAAAATGTATCCCAAGAAGCACTATAGCATATTCAGGTGATCCCCTGAGAAACAGCATAACACAGTAAGATTCAGGTTTTAGGATTGGAAAGATCTAGATTCAGATCTAAACTCTGTAACTTACAAGTGTAGTATGAACCCAACCAATGGGTTCATTTTTCTCTGAAGCTTATTTTCATCATCTGTAAAGCATAGACAAGAACTACCTCTTTTAAATGGGATTCAGCAAATGACATAATTCACTGGAGGGCACACTGTGTATGTCCAAGAACTGGCAATATCCAATCTGGAATGCATGAAGCTACATTTAAAAGCTGTCGACATTTTGAAAATTAACAAAAGGAAGCCAGAAATAAGAAAAGTTATTGGAGGAAAGGAAAATTTGTTATGCAAAAAAGGAAAAATTACTTGTTTGTTTGGTCATACAAACATTTGAAGACCATTTGGTAGGTTTACTAACCTAGGCACTGCAGGTTTTGTCACTATTTGATCTAATTTAAAAAATGGTTAAGAGATTCCATCCCAAATCTCTTTCCCCTGGTCAAGAACACGATTTGTATCAGTGCCTCATATTTTGGATTTCAATCAAAATAGCTTTTGCTTTTATTTAAAGTTTATGAAAGGGTTTATTTCTACTGTATATGATGGTGAGGACTTAGGGGGAGTTCTCAAATTCCTATTCTGAATATTCTGTCTATATTTTTTATATTAACAATATAGTTTAAGATAAAACCATTTAGATATAAGAAGCCAAAATAGATTCAATGGCTATTTATTGCTTGTTTAAAAAGATTTACAATTTTTTCAATTTAAATTTTAATTGACTCATTTATTTATTGAGACAGAGTTTTGCTGTTGCTGAGGGTGGAATGTGGTGGTGTCATCATAGTTCACTGTAGCCTTGAACTTCTGAGCTCAAGCAATCCTGCCTTACCTTCCACAGTGGCTCACGCTGGTAATCCTAGCAAGCACTTGGGGAAGCTGCATACAACTATAGGTAATCACCACTGTACGTGGCTAATTGTTAAAAATTATTTTTTTTTGAGATGAGGTCTCTGGCTCAGGCTGGTCTTAAATTCCTGGACTCAAGCAGTCCTCCTACCTTAGCCTCTCAAAGTACTGAGATTATAAGCATGAGCCATTGTACCCTGCCCCATTCCCTAGCATTTGACAAGATGGCTGCAGGGGCTGGGGGCGGGGTGGGAAGGGGATTCACCAAAGGCAAATGTATCTCTGAGTTTTGAGGGCCATAGAGAATATTTGTGACCATATTAATCAAAGTAAAAATTGGACTTTCATTTCCCTTGTTCTGATACTTGGTATAATCACCAAGGCATTACATGCATGTTACAAAGCACAGGTGGGTGCTATTTGTTATTTTAAATGACATAACACATGTAAAGAGTTTATTTCAGTTATTCTGCATAGCGAGTATTCAATAAGTGTTACTGTTTATTTTCTGACTCCCCCTACGTTTATTTTAAATGTTTAGTTGTTATGACAAAGCTTTGTGACTTGAAGAGATTAATATCTCAGTTTTCTCATTACAAAAGGCAGGGAAGAAAACAAGGAGGAATATAGAAAACATCTTGGACTAAAATATATGTATCTGTCACTGTGAATGGTCTGCCTCCCCCCACCCCATCTCTCATATCTATATATCTATATCTATATCTGTATCTGAGATAGGATAGGAAAATGAGGTAAGGTCTTGATGTGTTGACTATGGTTCATTTCCATTTCCATTTGCTTTTTATAATTGAGCAAAAGCTTTCCTTCTATGAGAAGTACATTATTCCTTAGAAGCATATATTTGAACACAGATTAAAAAAGCCATGCAAACAAAAACCATGTAAAGAATTAATAAATACATTCAGAAAAGAAAACAGATGATTACTGCATCAAAATATTAAGCAATATTAGTAATAATAATGCCAAGAAAGTAACGTTCACATTGTCAAATAAGACATTATAGAGTGCTTTGACTTTGCGTCTAGTCCTTATCTTAAACATTGTTATTGATATTAAATTTTAGGCCTTTTAAATT